>OOFC01025499.1:16230-60915 GCA_900323345.1 Pseudochromis fuscus | reverse complement strand
GGGGGGGGAGGTGGGGGGTGATGGGATGGGAGGGGAAGAAAATAACATGAGTAAGGGGAGAGGTGACAGGAAGGGAATGGAAACACCGTGAATCACCAGAGAATTTGAGGGATTACCAGTGAAAGGGTTTGCGTATGTGTGTGTGTGTGTGTGTGTGTGTGTGTTTCTGAACTTGAAAATGGCTAAAATACAGCTAATCTTCCACTTTCCCTTGGCCCATCCGAGAATCTACATGTACACATCCATCAAAGCTCAAATGAAAAAGTGAAGGAGCAGAGAGAGGGGGGGGGAGTAATAAGACTACGTAAATTACAGGTATTTTGAATCCAGGGATGTAGCTGTGTTTCTAGATGGACGGACTATCAAAGAAAGAGCTGGCTATCTAACATCGAGGTACAGTACTCACCGCTCTTCTCAGCATTGTGTGATGGTTTGCTGGGCTCCTGACCGGGCAAGCAGGGACACAGTCCGTCACATTTCACTGAGATCGTCTTCCCGGACAGGCAGCTCTGAAACTCCAACTTACACTGTAAAACACACACAGACACAAGAGTTCAGTTTGAAGGACAAAGAGAGTCATCTGTTGGTGGGTTCAGGTGACTCTGTAGTTACTCTCCACAGTGTAATAAAGAAATAAATACCATTTCAAAGAGTGTATGGATTGATTAATGATATCTATTGGAGTGGAAAAAGGCAACATTATCATGCTGTTTTCCTCTACTGAAAAAAATGTCCTTGCACCTTGAAGGATGTCAACACATCATCTTCTGTGGACTATAAATAAATGTGGCAGCCTCCAGTCGTTTAAGATCCTGGGTTTAAACCTCTTATATAAATACAGATTCAAAAATACAATATAAAGTTCAGATAAAATGAAACTACAGCAGAGATGTGGTGAATTCATCAAACAAACAAACAAACAAAAGAGGAACTCGGACTCGAATATTGAACTTTCTTTGTTGAGCTGATTAAGGGAAAGATTTGCTGAAACAGGATCGGTCATTTATCTTCGATGAACAGATGTGTCCATTAGGCAGCCATGTAGACACACCATTAGACACAGAGGTGCCCAGTGACATTCTATTATTCGCTGCAGTACAAACCTAATGCAATACAAAAAGCAAGATGGACTACTTCTGAATGTAATTTAACAGTATAAATCTCATTTCAGGTAAGTGAGGGGTAAGAAATTGTTTGGACAAGTTGGGGGGGGAATCCAATTACTAGACCCTTCCAAGAGAAATAATGAAAACTGAAATGAGTTATGTAAATTCTGTTTGCGAGATGATGACGACAGGATTTGCCAGTGTTGGACCATGACTGTGCATAAACACCTGTACACATATCATGCCTTACACAGGCTTAGCCTCATCCCACCGCCACTTTCATTTCCCACATTCTTATTCAAATCAATCATTTCCTCGCTGTCACCTCTTTGATAGCACCGCTAATGTTGCTAAATGAAATTTGTTGACAAAGGAACAACGCTCTGTCCTGTTCTCGACATATTGAATTAGCTGTCTGCAGAGAGAGAGACAGACAGAGAGAGAGAAAGTCCAGGAAATGGATGACCTCCCCCAGTCACTGTCAGCACACTGAGAGGCCCCATGAATCTTTATGTTTGCCTCTCTCCAGGGGTTAATGTGGTTTTGATGAAACAGTATTTTAACACCTGACTTGGTCGAGTAAAAATAGAGGAGGGAAGGTGAGAGGAGAGGAGGTGAGAAGAGAGGAGAGGAGGAGAAAGGATGATTTAGGAGGAGGGAAGTAATGGATTTAACTTAGTTGGCTGAAGCCTCTCAGGAGATAAGAGCAGTGTCCTCTTAATAGGATATTGAGTGTGTGTGAGAGTGAGTGTGTGTGGTTATGATGAGGGAGGCATGTAATGTAATAATAAAACATGAATAAGCTTGAGACCAGCAGCTCACTGGTGAGCAGAGTTTAAGTTGGGCCACAGGGACCCATCACTCCACCAGCTAACTGAACCCCTCCAACTAAATTACCACAGAGAGCAGAGGGATTTCCCAGCGCCCCCTCCCCCCGTTTTGTTCCTGCTCTTGTTTCTCCTTCAACACTTCTCCTCCTCGGCACAGCCTCAGCTCACAGGCAGGTAGGTCATTAAGGAGGCCTGTGTCCTGACTTCCACACACAAAGAGTTTGGATCAATCGCAGTGTCTCAGTGTTTAAGGCTTAACCCTACTTTTTAAAAAGCACGGGGCGAGGACCTCTGGCTGCAGGAGAGACATGAGAAGGAAGTAAAATAATGTGACAAACAGTGTAAGAAGGAGGTCGAGGGGAGTGAATGGGTCAGCAAAACATCGAATGCATAGATGATCCTGTTTCAATATGTCAGTCAACGCTATTTTTTAGCACAATCATGACTTTAACATCATGGTTATTACTTTGTTTTTATTACTTTATGACTCACATTGACCCAAACGAAATCTTAACCACTGCATTAAAGTTGAGGGAGTTATTTTGCACTCCTACAGAGCCGAGCTGGTTAATGTTTGAATGTCCAACAAGCTTCCCGGCACAGAAAACACGACCGCATGTGAACTCCTTCTCTAAAAGGTTTGGTTTTATCGATCGCGTCTCCTCACACTAGTACACACTTAAGGATGGTCCCTGGCTATAACGCTGAGATTGATAAGTAACGCTGAGCACATGACGACCGTCTGCAAGTGTCCTGGAAGCTCAGAGTATTCCCTGCACAAAGACTTTGATTCAGCTGTGCACAACACTCAAGGGACGGCCTCCTATTGTCCATTTGTATGATGTTTCTGTGCATTGGACTGTGCTTCACCCCTGGCAACTGAATGGCTGAATGCAAGGACAATCAGATAATATAAATGTGGCTGTCAATAGGAATCTACAGTGTGTTACGCTGAGGACAGAGCCGCACTTCCTTATTTCTTTTTCTGAAAGTTGATATGAATCTCCTCACTCTCATCTTCCTCGGTTTATTTCCTTCTTGACTAATCACAAAGGTTAAACCTCGACTTCCCTCTTTCAGAATATTGTGAGTTTATGCGTAATTTTATATACCTCAACATGAAAGTTATAATGGTTATAAATGGGATGAGAGTCAGACAGGATGATGGGGGTTAGAGAGCTTTTCTAACCTACCCAGACATTATTATTATTATTTTTTTTATCTTTGATCGCTGCCCCTGTTCTCAGTCATTTCCCAACAGACTCAAAGAAGAGGTCTGAAATCAACCCAGTGGAGAACATGGGGAAACGAGACGGGAGGAAGATAATTATGAAGAATTACAGAGGGAAAGACAAACAAGACAAGAAAAAAACAGAGAAGCAGAGGAGTGAAAAGGTGACAACAGATGGGAACAATTAGATTATCATATATCATGTGGAATATTTACACCATCAATTATTCAGTTCGGCAGCTCCTCTGTTTTATGTCTCGTCCTGTCCTTGGTTTTATGGTTGAAAACAAACTATACTATTGATAAATGATGCTCACTCGTAATATGAGAAAGGTGACGTGTTTAAATATCTCAAAAACGTTCATTATGTCTTCTTAGTTAGAGATTTAAAGTTCTTTGTTCAGACATAGAATATGAATTTTTCAGTGTTTAAATATCCAAAGATGAATGAAAACGCAATGTCTCACCTTGGAGGAGTAGGTGTGTCCATCAGAGCCACATACAGGAGTTGACTGGAGGGCCGGACACAGCCTACATTTCCCATGAGCCCCGGCTTCAGCCCTGTGCTTGTGGCCTGCACTGCCTTTTCTGGGTTTCACACTGTACAGGAGAGAAATAGAGAGAAACACGTTTTATTTTTAAGAAGCATCTGAATTTGACATTATGCATTAAAACAAAGACTAAGTGTCCTGCACATACATAAACATACCAAACAAACAATAATAAAGCAACAGCAGCTGAAGGCTTTGAACAATTAACAGCATATTACATAATACAGTTCTGTGTGGGAGGGAAAATTGCTGTTCTAACTTTTCAGGCATAAATATTATCCAAACCAGCAGAAACAGTCGTCTGCTGAGCACAGAGTGTTTCTCGTTGTCAGGGTCACATGAAGCAGATTCTGATTGGTCCAAGGAGGCCTTTTCAATAACCACTGTAATTAAGTTTGATCCAAATCTCGCAGCAATTTTCTATCTAAGTGCTCTCACTGAGCACCCTGCTGCCTCCTGATCCGTCAAGCAGAGATGGAATTAAAGCCAAACACGCTCTTTACACAGAAACGAGAGTGACGAAAACAAATGAGGGAAAGGGAACATTAACCACTGAAAATGAACAGGTGGTAACTACACAGTCATTTGTGTTTTCTGTAAATGCTCCGCAAACTGACAAAGATCTCTGAACACCTGAATGTGGCAGGTGTCAGAGGAAAGCACGTGACCAAAAAACTACAAACGACAGATTCAGAGCTCCCCACTGTTAACTCATCCGATTGGTTTGTCCCGACCTCCTTTCAACTTTTAAATAGTGGTGTTTGAGGCTGCAAGGATTGTGCAATATTTTCATGGTGCTTTTTGCCACGGGGTATGTGCAATCTGTGTCTGCTTTTGTATGTGCAATGTGGAATATGTGCAATTAATCATGTTTGTTTAATTAATGTGGCGGCAAATTTCTCTATGGGGACAATAAAGTGTATCATATCATATCGTATCGTATCGTATCGTATCGTATCGTAAACACCCTACACACTATCCTGCTGTCTATGGAGTTTTTGTCTCCTCAGTAGTTACATTTATAGTATATATGGTACAGTATAGTAAATAAACAGTAAATGCATGAATAATAGCTCAATTATAGTTTAATTATCCAATTAAGGATTTCATCTATTCAGTGATTGAAAACTTTTGAACTCATTCATAGTGTAGTTAAGGGAATCCTGATATAAAATGATATTGAAAAATAGCACCTAAGGTCACGCATACTATGAATTATCTAATATTTTACAGTTTTATATTTATGTGTTTTATATCCAATAACAATATCCAAATAACTGAACTAGCCAGAGGTCTGAGAGCTGACAAATGGCAGAACAAAATGAATAAACAACTAGTGCTCCACACTAACCAAGGATGTAAGAAGCAAAGAATAAGAGAATTTAGAAAAACATGTTTGATGAATGCATTATATCATAAAATCACATTAAGTTCATCCTTCAGTTCCCTGGGCTACATCCGCGCTCTGTTCAAATCCCAGGAAGCATGTCAGCCGCATTCTTGTTTTGACTGCGCCACACCAGAACAGACTTGCAGACTGCGCTGATAAATAAAGTAATCAGCTACGTTAAGACAGAAGTATGAAGGAACAAGTTGATGCGTTCCCTTATCTGTCTCCCAGTTGAATGTATTTCTTATCCTCCTCTCCTTTACCCTCCCACCTTTTGCATAAACGCGGCAAAGCACAATTATCTGCTGAAGTTATTAGTGCGATTTAAGTCAATTAAATGTGCATATGCATGACAAATACTCACTGAGAGAGACAGCTGCACAAAAAAGAGTTGACAGACGACCTGTGGACATATTTACTTCAGACAGATAAGAAGTTGATCTCTCTCCTCCCCTCTCCCTGACATGACACTGTACTTCAACCCCATGCTGAGTGTCTCTGGCTCTCTAATCTGGGAATTTTCACATTTGACAGCACTACAGCCCCTTCACAGCAGGACAGAGGTGCACTCAAATTAACACTGGGAGCCTCAGTAATGGCTTTTAAATTAAAACTTGCTGCTAATGTAGATGTCCAGGCCTGCAGCTAAAAATGATCACGGAGTAAAGGAGGTCAGTTCTGTACAAAATTCTACTAATTTCAAGAAGAAGAAGAAGAAGAAACTCAGCTTGGGACTTTTTTTTTATTGACAGCTGCTTAGTAGAATTAATTGGCTTATGGATTATGGTAAGACACAAAACTAATACCAGAGTGTGTACAGGGCACCTTCAAGCAGTAAACGATATCTATAACATAGTGCACCATAGCGTACATTAACTATATTGCACAGTATCTGTTTACAAATGTCTCGAGAGCCACAAAAGTTTGGATTTGCCCTCTGGGAGGACACTGAGGACGTGGTATGCTTATTACTGCAACTAATTTAACTCATGTAGAGACAAAAATATCACGGTCCACAGCCTCAGTGAGTGATGCTATTGGGAAAATACAGATTCCAGGTGACTAATTTGACATATTAAGCAGCAAATAGGACTTGTAATTAATGCAACTGAAAGAAAAGGATTAAAACTGTGATTCTTAGGAGCTAATGACTTGAGGAAATCAATTAAACCCAAGAGAGAGACAAAGAAAAAATCTCATTCAAATGTCTTTTTTGGTGAAATGCTTCTTGAACTGAAAAATTGAAAAACCTTAAAATTGGCAATGGATGAAAACACAAACAAATTGGGTGGTGACGGAGCAAACCGATAGTGTGATTAAAATTAATTGGTGGTGAGAATATGTATGTGTGTGTGTCTGTCCCTGGAACACACAGCACTATCACACAAAAGTGTTTCTTTACTTCATGCTTTTCCTGGGTCTAATAGTCTAATTTGCCCTGCAGGTATTCGGAAGATTACAGCTCAGTTTAGTTAAAGGTGTTTACTTCAACTTAATAACAATAATTCTAAAGCTGAGGAGAGAGAAAATCTTCTCATTCTTCACTAAATGATGCTGAGTCAGCAAAATTTTGTGTTTGATGCTCTCTACTTTTTGCTACTTTCATGAGAATCAGCTACAGTCTGACTCTGTGTCATATACTCGGCATAAACACTTTGTTTCTCTTTAGCTGTAGACTGAACATATAAGGATGAAGCTAACGTGATGTCACACATTGGTTTGTGGACATCGTCATCTGAATATCGCCATGTTGGAGCCACAAGTGACCATATTTGGATATGAAGGGAGGAGTGAAGAGGCGGGTCTACGCCTTGAACCCGAGGACACTGTCCAATGTGTAAAAAACTCAAGCTGAGAGCTGGTCTCATTGGAGAAAGGGCCTTTCAATCAAACTAATTACCGTATTTTTCGGACTATAAGCCGCTACTTTTTTCCGACGCTTTGAACATAAACACCGGTGTTTCCCATGTATGAAGGCATGAAGCTCGTTAGCTTTTTACAAACTAGCAAGCTCCGTGCTGCCGATACGTTTAGCGTCGTCACATCAGACCCGGTCAGAGTGGACCACATGAAACTACGGTACCCCTATAAATATTTTTAGATGGACCACCAGATTACTGAGGAGGAGAGCTGAGTTTAGCTAATGACGTCAGAAGATTTGTGGAAAAAAGTATTACCTGAAAATGATGATTTTTGAAATTCAGTCAATTGGAGCCAGCATCTTGTGGTCATTGGCGGTATTGCACTTTTTTCACTTTTGCATTGTCCTCCTTTTTGAGCCCCTGTTGCTTCATCCTTTTCTATATACAGTCTATGTTTTCAGCAGATGGAAACATAAATATTAACTCATGCATAAAGAGAAAACATTTTGTCCTACTTGGTGCACTGCTCCCTCACTTTCCTGGCTAACAAAATGTTATCACTGCAACACTTTTCTGTCAGTTAGGATTTAGTTAGTAATTAGTAGAAAATTGGTAATAAAGGGACTCATTTTTAAATACTTAGCATTGTTTTTATCTTAATTCGTATTAATTTATTTTCCTTTTTTGCAGCAAAGAGGAAGTAAAAACTGCAGGTTGCTCTTACCTGTGGCCTGGTTGCTTGTGATTGGTGCAGATGGCTGTCTGGTAGTCATGGCTGACACACACCTTGTGAGGTGGACAGCGCACCTTCAGACATGGATCCTTGGTGGCATCTGGACCTAAAGGGAGAAGCAAGGGACCAACTTTATCTCTGAGCAGCAAAACTGAGCTCGAAACATGCAGAGCAGGGGAATCAGCACAACCCGGTGCAGAAGTTTAAAGTCGATGCAGCAAAACATCAAGCTGTTCTTCTAGTTTTACAGCTGGCAGACTCTTGTGTTCTACTAACTGAAGCAGGCAGAAAAATAATGAGTTGGAGGAAAAGACGGAGAAGAAGAAGAATAGTAAAAGGTGTGAAGTAAACGTTGAGTTTTCTGCGTTGTGAGCTGCTTAATGAGGACTATTCTCTCCGAGCGTCGACCCCATCTTCCAAATCAATCTCCAGCGTGACATTATCGCCGTGGCAGCCAGGCACAGCTGGCTGGTGTCCAAGATGACAAAAGATCAAAGCAGCTCATTGACTCTGAGCATTGTGTCATTTCACACTAGGCTAACAGCACAAACCCACTTTCATTTGACAGACTGAAGAACAGACAAAAAAAAAAAACAGGAGGTGGAGAAGGTGAAAAAGACTGTGGCAGTAAAAGAGATGAGAGCTTTTAGTCCAAATGGAGTGAGAGTCAGGCCAACACCAGGCAGTGGATTCTGGACTGGTGATGCCGTCAATTACATAGTCTGTACTGGATATGTTTTAAAGAAAGATGAAAGCCCTTATAATGAACAAAAACAACTAAAAAGACAAAGCTATATATAATGAGATCAAAGGCAAAGTGGGTTTAAACCACATACTGAGAACAAATGAAGTCATCATGGTGAATGGGCTAAAAATGATTTAAAATCCCAAGTTAATTAAGACTGAGTACGGAGTATATAGATCAAAGCCCTGCGTTATGTATGAGTCATTATCATGTGGCTGCTAACATCATAAAACCAGAGTGGCCTTGTCTCCATTAGGGGCCTAATGGGTTGTGTTTGAGCCACAGCTGGTGTCTGATGTGAACATCAACCAGTTTTGTACCTGATCACACACGGTGATGTTGTTTACATACTCGTGTATCAGCCATAAATCGCACAGAGACTCGGACTTGATATGTTTTCTTCACTGCGGTCGTGTTAGAGCTGGATGAAAACTCAAAACAACAACACACATATACATTGTGTGTAACTCTGAATATATATACAGTGTATAAGGGAATAAGAAACAGCTTTTTTTTTTATCTTTGAGGAAAACAAACTGAAACTAAAGAGCGTGAAGCTTAGTCTCATGGGAAGAAATTCATAGCACACTGTACACATATGACACAAGTGAACAACACACACAAACGCACATTTACAAGCCTACATGCCCTTTCATATTATCAAGAATGCTGAGAGATGAGATGTCAACCATCCACTGGATCGCTGTCTGTTGTGCAGTGTGTATCCATTGCTTTCTAATTTGGGTGATCTACCCTCCATCTATCAGAACTAGAGGAAACCTATCTCATTTCACTTAGCTGGAAAATGTCATTAACCACTGCAAGGAAATGAGAGATGAAGGCAATGAGGAGAAAGAGAGGCAGGAAGGGCTGAAGGAAAAAAAAAAAGAGGACTGTATCTGGTTAACAGAGGATTGGAGGACAATTTAAGATTATTGTGTGACCTCCACTCTCCGACAAATTGGAAATCAGACGCACACATACAAATGAGGAAGTCACACTCGGCCTGGCGTGTGGAGGTTTTCTGGGGATAACTTTCTTATAAAGAGTGAAACATGTAAATTTATACAACAACGATGCTCTGAATGTGAAATCACACACACACACACACATATATAGACACAAGTAGAAGAAATACAAGCTGTGATTGGTGGAAAATGTAGAGAGTGAGAAACAAAGCGGAGTGAGGGAAGAGAAGAGGGGAAGCAGAGGAGAAAGGAAAAAGATGGCAGGATGAAGAGGACAAGGAGGAGGCAGGGAGGAGAAGCGTATAAAGGAGTGCTGGGTAAAAGAGAGTTTTATCCATCTATTTAAAGCTTGACTGAGCAGCACTGGTGGTTAAACCAGCCAATCAATTGTAATGCAGGAGCACTGCAGCACACGCTCGCCACCTTTCTTTCACTTTCCTCAATCTGAGTCTCTCATCTGCTTTTATTCCCCTCTCATCTTTCTAATCTTAAGTATGACTTCATTCCCAGTGGTGTGTGTGTGTATGTGTGTGTGTAAATTAGTCAATATGCATGAGCAATAAAACTTGACATGCTTTATTGCATATCCATTCATTCCAAAGCGCCAACTCAAACTCCCTTTCACAGCGTAAAACCACATTTTTTACTTTAAAATGTTATTGATTTATGTAAATGAAAGAGGTCTGCTGCTGATACGATTTTGTCAATTGAACAAGTGTAAAGGATTTGTGCCAGTGTGTGACCATGAAGTAAATATTCACATTTTTCATGGCACATTGTTTAGTGGAGAAACTGAAGACTGTGCGCTTTAAAATGAGCGGCGAAGACGAAGCACGACACGAGTATGTTGTGACAGTTAGTGTTTGTGAAAAGGAGCAACAGTTACAGAAACGACTTTCTAGCCATTGTTCTTGGAGACGTGTAAGGATGACTGATGACCCCCAGGGAGCAGGGTTACCAGTGTGTAGGGGTGAGACAGATGGAGGAGCTGGCAGAGCTGCAGCTGAGGGGAGCGACATCATTACCAAATGGACACCAATGACCATGTCTTTATTATTAGCCACTATTTTGTGGTACAAAATCGTCACTTCAGTTTGTATTGTGGAGCATGTGCATTTCTTACTTCACTAATTTTGGATAAATACAGTAACATCTGTGTTTTATGCAGTATCAATAGCGGTAGATGTTGTTTTATTTTAATTGTGCACTGATTAGAAATGTTTGGTTGTGGTGGTATAAGTCGACATGGACTCTGCATGGCTGTTGTACTTTTCGCTGCTGTGTTGCTGCACACTTTGAACGCTCTGCTGTTGCTGCAAACCCAGCATCAACCCAGCTACCATCTGGTCAGATCTTCTTTTATATACTGTGGGGGGGAGGGAGGATCAATATACTCCTTGGTTGGGAGCTCACGCTCAGAGAGCATAGCAAGTACATAAAAGCAAACATATTCCCTGCTGAAATCAAATGTTGTGCTGCCTCTTGGTGAGAAAAATAAGTTTCATCTGACTGCACATGAAGATCAAAGTAATCTTCTTCAAGCTCATGTTAAAATGATGTCCCCGTCGATCAGGGATTCAGAAGTTCTCTGTTTAAGTCTAAAACATTATGCTCATGTTTTGTCTTGGCAGCTCATGTCTTACAGTCACAATGTTGTCAAAAAAGTTATCTTTCAACGATGGTCATCATTACACATTATACCTCTAAATACATGTACAGCATCTATCTGCCCTCAGTCCTTCATTTCTGACTAATTACTACAATTGAATAGAAAAAATAACCATTTTATAACAGCAGATATTTTATTTGATTTTAAGTTTTCAATCTATGGATGATTGATTTCCGACTGAATCTTCATGACACAAACCAGCTGCTGTTACATGTGTTTTAACACCAGATCGAGCCAAAATGAACTTCAGTATCACAAAATAAATTTCCACCTGTCATTTCTCAAATTGGCTCATTTTTAGTTCAATAACTTGAGTTTATTTAACTGCTTTTAAAATGTTAAAACCAACAGATTCAGAGCCTGATTGATATTAACTGACAGATAATAAAGGCCTGAACGATGCAAATATACAATAAAGTTTTAAAATATTTCATGCCATTATACTTTACAAATTGTTAAACAATGTTGAATAATGTCTGTCAATGAAGTTATCTGTTAAGTATATTTTCATGCAAATTGTAAATATCACTTTAGTTGTTACTTGTCTGCTGAATAAAAGTTTATATTCATATTTAAGGTGTTTTTGCTACAGACGTCTTTCCTTCAGATTTGTAAATAACATGACAGATTTCTGTCCATATGTCACAATATGTTAATGCAAAAATACCTATAATTTCAATATATTGATCTAGTATTGATCATAAGTGTAGTTTAACATGTTACCTTCATTAACTGATTTAATTTAATGTCAGTTTCTTATGAGAACAGCTGTTTTGTACATTTTTGTAAAGTAAAAAAAAAAAGATGTTCATTTTGCATCCATATGACACAGAACAGTAATTAGATTTTTTTACTCCAAAATATTACTTCAGCAAATTGCAACATACATCACATGGAAGTAGTTACTAACACCATAGTCATCCATGCATAAAAACATGGAAATAAGTTGGTTTGGCCTTACAGAGGACATTGAATATGAACAGTGTCCATATGTCACAGCTTGACCTGGCCATGTGCCCCCTTCATCCATCATAGCTTATCCATTCAGAGTCCTTACTTAGAAAAATTATGGACAGGATACTCACTTACAGCCACGCACTCAATTACAGCCAGTAATCTGTCATCATTTGTTCAGATGATGTTTCCCAGTGGGATGCTGTGGGGGACATTCAGTGAAGAGGACCTTGTGTTGCACAAGGTCACACTTTTGTTTTTCAGTAACTGAATCACTGTTAACCATATTAAAGTGACAGTGCTGTCATATTCATTATTTATTATTGCGCCTTACCAACATGGCAGCTTATTGTTCTGAATGGCAGAAAAACAACAACCCTTCTTTAAAAAACTCCAGCACGATCCAACCCTGAACTCATCTGTCGGCCGTTTGACTGCTGCAACAATTTCAAGTGGGATTCTGGCCCATTTTACATGTGGCTATAAAATTTTATTACAATTATAGTTGACGGTAAATCGCCCTACTCATTCACTTTTTGTCTTCTCCAGATTTTTGCTCTATCTTTTTTAACCTTAATGCTCCTTAAGAGACAGAAAAAAGCGGCTACAAAAAAAAAAAAGAGGATGGTGGAACGGAGAACAGAAGATAAAACACTCTTCCTGTGTCCTCTAACACTGGATGAATGCCAGGACGGAGCGCAGTGATTGGATAATAAAGATAGTCAGAGTCCAATACTAGAGGCCACATTGCCAACAAGCCCTGTCAGAGAGTAGACAGTGACCTCAAATTAATTGCTGCTGAGCTGGACACGGGTCATCGGGGTGTTTCAGTAACCTGTGTGTATAGGTGTGTGTGTGTGTGTGTGTGTGTGTGTGTGCTCCTTTTTCCACATTGCGCTCCACTGTTTTCCATTGTTTGCTCTCTCCAGCTTCTTTTCCTGATAGCAAATAAACAAGTCTGAAATTGAATAAACACGAGCTCCAACAAATATTCCCAAAGGACACATTCGTAACTGTTATTAGAAAAATGAGCATCACTTTCAGGCTTTGATAAACTAATTAAAAAGGTGTTTCTTCTTTTACCTGGGGGGCTACAGAGAAAAACAAGAGACGGGGAGACAGAGCTCAAAGACAAACAGATCAGGAGGAGATTAAAATCTCCGTCTCTTTCTGCTTTGTGAACAATCCTCGGGGTCTGACTGTTTGGCCTGAGAGAGGCACCAGAGCGAGGAGTGTCAGGGAGGAATGATGGAGGGATGAAAGCACAGAGAGGGCCTCTGGGAGGACGCAGCGATAGAGCAGATTCACCATCCAGAAAATTAATTATTGAAAACATGGGCAAATCATATTATTGTGGGTGTAACTAAGGAATGGGGGAGATAAACAGGCTGTTCCAGTTTGAATGTCAGAGAAGAAACCACAGTGGCTTACAGGAGGAAAAAAATATCTGGAGGGAGAGGCTATTGACTATCGCTTACAAGCTGAATATTCATCACTGCCACACAACAGCACACGCACACACGCACACACACACACACACAGTTTATTGTGAAAATCCCTGAAAGAGGATGCTTTGTGAAGCTGTTGCTGGCAGTGAAGCAATTTTAAAGGGACACTATGAAAGCAAATAATCAAACAGTCTTTGAAGGCCGCTTCAAAGGAAAGGAGCAAAGATGCTCTTAAGGACAACATTCCTACTAGAGGACACTAATTTCAGGTGGAAGATGCTAATTGTCACGGTCCAAACAAAGTTATACACAAGCTGTTCTGTTTGAAGTGTGTTCACAAATGTAATCATCAGCATAATGAACAAAGAGAGCGGAAATAAAATAGAATATGCATGATACTAAAGTCTCCTCCTGTATCCACCCTCACAAACAAAAGCAGGAAGCTGATTACAGTTACACAAAGCAGGTTGGAAAGCAAACAAGTCAGCATAGGTGGTATATAAAGTTTATATTTCATGTTACGTTACAGTCAGTAGTAACACATGAAGGGTGGTCATGTTATGTGTCATAAACCAAATTATTCAGTACATTAAAAATTGCTTTGATGATGGTGGTTGATCCTGAGGGATCCATGAAGGAACAAATACATCCATCTAATAAAATGTTGAAGTATTTCTCTGAGGATCGTAGATGTAAATCTCATGGTAGATTCAGTAGATCAAAGTCATTAGGATTCATCTATGTTACACTGTAATCTGGTTGATTGTAGGAGTGGGCGGTATATCAACTTTTAATGGTATAATGATATATTTCCAAATGAGGTATTAAATTGAACAATACCTTTTACACAGATATAGCTCGATGGTGTGTTAAAAAACACAACCTGCTGCCTCTGCATCAGCGTCTGTGTCTCTCCCCCTGACACAGCGTTCACACTGAGTTGAAGAAGTTTCAGCCACAGCGAAAAATTTGTGACACATTGCTTCAATGTTTCCCCGACGTCACCAAACAGCAATGGAGGATGAGCTTATTGTCGCCATCTGTGTCCATCCAGAGCTTTAGGACACAACTGTAACTCTGCACCAAGAGCAGCTGTTCTCCATTTATGGGAATTCAACAACAGGTAAAAGCAGCAGTATTTGTGATTTCGTTGATTGTTGACAGTGGAAGAGGCAGCCGCCATGGTTACTGAGAGCAGTGCTCCTATTGGCTGTTACTTGTGATTGGTGAAGTACACATCGTTGCACGTACAATTAGTAAAAATTTGCGTTGCCCTTGGTCTGAATGCAGCCTCTCCACACAACCACTCACATTGCTGCAACATGGAGGAAAACACAGCAACCAAAGAAGACCTGGTGTGTAAAAACAAAACCACAGCTCAGTAATTTGGAGATGGTTCAGATTAAAAAGGTCTGAAACATGTTATCTGTAGACAATGCAAAAAGGAGGTCGCATCCTGTCTGTTGTAATAACCGTACTGGTGATATCTCAGATGTGGCTATGACTTACAGCTGAACATTTCATACTAGAAAATACCAAGATATATATCGTGTATCGCCATTTGACCTAAAAAGACAGAGGTATGATTTTTAGTCGATATTGCCCAGCCTGAATTGACAATATTTTGGATCCATGTGGACGTTGAACAGACCATGATGGCCATCCCTCGGTCTCATTACTGACGTTTCAACGCTGAATAACACTGATGTACTAAAATCCGACTAATGCAAAACAAGACAGAGTCCTGGCATCTGACTGGCTGAAAAGGAGGACTCCTACTAACTGTCAGACATGAGGAGGCGAGAGTTTAGAAGTGTGCTGCCAACAGTAAGTTATCAGCACTGTCAGTCCAGACCTTCAGCACCAGCCAAAAATTTAGTTTTTCAGACTACTTTATACTTTTCAGATACTTTATACTTTTCATCTGTTGCCTGAACAGCACAAGTGATGTAATTATTTTTTTTTTGTAAACATGCCACAAACTGCCCTCAAAAATATGTTTGAATACATGTTTATCTGAGTCCTATTCATCAATGATTTATTCGAGCACAGAGAGGAAACTCAAGTAAAGCAGCTGGACCGTCAGGTGAAGGCTTAAAGTGATCCTCCAATAAAAAGAGGGTTGGGGTCGCTGTGTTCCTATCAGCGCTGAGACCAAACCTACATCCTTGCTTTTGTTCACTGTAAAATTTCTACCTCTACCATTTTTTAAACATTTCTCTTTTTGGCGCTTGTTCAATGTCAAGTGGTGTCTTTTTCTTGGGCTTCGGAAAAACATCCCGGAGGCACTTAACTGACCCTGTGTTGCTGCCATGACGAGGAGTCTGTGTCAGCTCGACCTTTACTCGACTCCAGGAGAGGTCGCAATGAAAGACCACAAGCTCGACTTACACCATGAGTCTTGTGAGGCTCATTGACACACGACTGCGATCTCTTCCTTTTCTCTTTCTGCACACACACACACACACACACACACACACAGTAGACAGATTTGACCTCTTGCCTCACCCTTCATTGTCAGAGATAATTAAATGTTTTTGTACTGTCCTAGACTGTGGCATTCATTAATCTGAGGCTGAAGCATGTGTGTGTGTGTGTGTGTGTGTGTTTAAGCATGAATGAGCAGATCAAAGCCCTGTTTCTCCTCTGCCTCCACCTACCCTCTTTTCCTTTTATTATTAAGCCATTTTCACCATTTTCAACATGTTCCTCAGAAAAATTACACAAACACCAGTTGACACACCAAAACACAGAGCGTCCATATTGTTTCATTATTGCTTAAAGCCTGTAGTAATGTGACAGAATGAGGCGAGACTAGACTCTGTTATCAAAGTTTAAAAAGCCTTTCCATTCTCCACTTTATCTAAAAGACAAAGTCTGCGTGTTGAATTGAGCACATTACGCCCCCAGCAAGACGTCGACACCACACAGCGGCTCAAACCACACAGGAGACGAGGGGAGAATGGAGAGAGAGGTTTGTTTCAAAATCCCACATTTAGCTCCATTCAAACAGGAAAATGAGTGAAGTTTGTTTGCCCAATAGCACATTAGGGGTCAACGCTATGGTGACAAATTTGTACAGGAGCTGCAGAGATTTCTCGGTTTCACAACTCACTGTCATGTTCACTCTGCTTCAGAACAAAGGCAGAATCACCAGCAATGTTTTCACTGAAATCTTTGAATTTCTGGTGTGTGAGAGTGAGTAATAGTCCCTGCAAATTTTGTAATTGACAAGACGTTTCATCATCAGGATGACATCAAAACAAGAAAATCTGTAAATAACTAAAAATAACCAGACGTTCATCACAGTTTTGTTCAAATATTCGTTTGAACTGAGGGAAGATATACTGAAAAATAAAAAAATATCCTGCCTTTCTTTTGTTTTTTGGATTTTGATTCTTGATTCTTGGGACTATGTGTTGTCTGTGTCACATTGAATTAGATACAGAACACGTGGAAGTCGCTTTATAACCAACAACCAGAACAAAACATGGTTGCTGAAGGCATTTCAATTTGCATTTTGATTTAACCAGTTGTTTCCCCATTTCGTTTTCTATTTGCCAACTCTGTCATTTAAGCAGCACCACGGACACTTGTTGTGGAAAAACTAATCTTCCAGGCAGTGCAATGACCACTTGTCGACTTCAACTTGCTGGTGAAGAAATAACACAGTTCTGCTAAATCCTACAGGTGCGCCATGTCAAGAAGTTCAGGTGAGTGGACGCCAGAGCACTTGTCTTATCTTGAAAGAAAGAAATTATTTTTTTATCATGCTATCCTCCCACAAAGTACTTAGTAAGTAGTAGGGCTGAAACGATTCCTCGAGTAACTCCAATAACTCGATTAGGAAAAATCCTCCAGGCAAAAAAGCTTTGAATCGAAGCGGCATTCGATCACAGAGTAGTGTTTTTCCAGAGGATTAGCTAGGTGGCGCTAATGAGCAACAAAGTTCCAACCACTGTAAAACAAACAGAAGAAGAAGAAGTGGCAGTTTGTCCAAGTAGTTTGTCCTTACGCAATTGTGCAGTAGAACCATCTGATAAAAACAGAAGACGCCAGAGAGCACGCTTTTGGTTTTTGCGTTTTTTTGGGGTTAAAACGCGAAACAGCACGTTAGCCATTGACTTATGCACACTCTGCAGGAAGGAGTTTTCTTTTCGCCAAAGCACTTCCAGATTTAAATACCACATTAATGGGAAGCATATGATAGTTAGATAGCTAGTATTTCTTAATAAGCATTTCTTATACAATTACTCGATAGAAATATTGATGGAATACTTGATTACTACAGTAATCGATAGCTGCAGCCCTAGTGAGGAGTATGTGCAAAATATCCAAGTTCTGAGATCATTGTAGCCCAACAATATCTGCTGCAGTATATACACTAATTCAGAAAAGTTTTCCAGTCACACGGGAAAAAAAACAAAAAAAAACATCCTGATAAAATTGTCCAAACTCACCATCCTGAACTGTCTTCCTGGCAGAGTCGGAGTTGGCTTTAGCTCCGGGGTCTCCATATCTGCCTGGTTCAGCCACTCGCTCTGAATGAAAAATAATAACAATAAAATATGTGATTTAAATTGACAGTTCAACGCATCGTGATATATGTCTGTTTGTATTGCTACAACACTATTATCAATACCACTGTCATGATGCGTGTCCCCGGAGTCACTGATCATAAAAAACTGGAAATGGGTGAACAGGAAGCCAGACATATTCACACACTAACCTGTGCAATTATGGATGTTTCCAAAAATGTTTTACAATCTCATTTACAAACTGTTTTTAGCTCCTGAACTTTACGATCTAAACTAAGTGTACGTTTCCATAAAAGGCCTTTAAATCACCAGAAAATCCATAACCACACCTGATGGTGCCGCGAACGGACACAGACATAATTTTTTCTCCTTTAAAAAAAGACTGATCATCGCACCATTTCTCTCTGTTACACACTCGCTGCAGTACAACATCCTGCGTGGACGCGAGCCAGCGGCGGCACAGCCTCAAACACTGAGGTGCAGCGAGTTTGTCATGTCTGTCTGTAGACTGTGACATTAACACCGAGAGATGATTAATGCCCTGAACTCATCCATCTCCTGTATTTATTACCGAGCAAGGCTTTTGAGCGAGTACTGACCACGATGTGTATATAATGACCGGGAAAAAGTGTGTGTGAGGCAAAAGTTAGTCCAACTTTTGTCAATACGGCCTCTATTCATTATTCTTCCACTCATTCCCTTCTCTCCTCTTCGCCAGACCTCTTCCTCTCATTATGGGACGACTTTCTTATCTATAAGTTATCCTCTCTACAGGCAATTTCTCTCAAGTGCTCTCTGTAGGCCGTGTGTCTATATATCTTTGTATCTCCCGCTGCCTCCCTCCCCCGAGACTCTCCGATGTCACTTTCGCATGCTGGCATTTAGCCTGAGGGCTCCTGCTATGATCGCTAGCAACGACTGCCTGCTCTCATCCTCTGAAGTTTATTTATCCTATTTTACGACGATCATCGGAGGCTCTATTGGCTACGGGGCACGAAGGGCCGGATCAAAAACCACCAACAACACACACACACACACACACACACAGTCTCCTCTCTATGTGATCTACTGTTGTGTGCATGTCCCCTTGAAAACAGCTTGTTCAGCACCGCTCACGTACTGCAGTCCATTGATTCACAACTTTATTTTGCTTTGAGTCTCCTGTTGGTTTTGGCTCTGTCTCTGTAAACTGGAGGTGCAGGGCAGTAGCAATTCACTCCACTCACTGTGCCCTTTCTTAATCACTATTCCCTTTCACTGCCTCCTCTTTCATACAATTCTTTCATTTCCATCCGGGCTGCACAGATATTTTACTGCTTTGCTGATATGATTGGTTTAATCTGCTCATTAAATTAACAATACCCTTGGTGTGACTGTGTGTATTACCTTCCTCTTCATCTCAACAGGCTCCAGGTATCATTGATTACCACCTCTGTGTGTGTGTGTGTGTGTGTGTGTGTGTGTGTGTGTGACGGGTAAATTTATTGTGCATGCCTGAAATCACTGTAGCATGTATGTGTGCGTTTCAGCTGATAATCCCATTAATGTGCGAAGACTCGACACTGCGAGAGCTCACCCCTCCTGAAAGAGCGCGATAAGGCCTGAGCTGAGGGTCTCGGATATTGAGTCACTTTTTATGATGTGGCCAACAAGCCATTAAAATCAGAGCGGTAAACAATGTTTAAAGAACGCCCGGAGAGCGAGCTACAAACCCTTAGCACATTACGGCGAAATGAGGTATTTGTTCGTGCTCCAGCTCACACTCCATTTCATACACGGACCTGAGGTGCTCATTGTTGTTTGTTGTCCTATCTGTCTCTTTTTCTTATCAGTTTCCCTCTTTCTAATTCTTTTAGCTCCTCCGGGCGCAGATCAAAGACGGTTTTATGAGAATGTATTAAGAGGCGGGGACAGAGTTAGGCCAGATTAAAGATGGACCGATGAGAAATGGGAGCAGACAGACAGCATATCAGAGAGACGGAGGCTTAGTGAATCGGAGAAAAGAGCTGATGAAATTTATAACAACGACGAACACTCTGCTGGGAAAACACAATGTCATGTCTAATCAGGCTGATTGGCAATTTGGAAGCTCCAGATTTTCAAGGCTTTGTTTGCCCGTGGTACTGCCAAACCAGAGTGCATCACAAATGACTCCTGCTCCTGCTGCCAAAACGGTTCCCATAGCAACCGCGTATTCATTATGTAATCTAATTAGGACAGAAAGGAGTGGTAAACACCTGAAAACTGTCAACTTAACTTGTATTGTTTCCCCTCTGTCTTCGCCTGCATTGTGTCCTCTGGTTGTGTCTTGGTGCCAGTTTGACTCTCCTGTGCTCCTCTGGACGGGCTGTGATAATGAGGCACTGCCTGGCATTTGTAATCCTCCCTTTGACTCCCCTCTCTGGATAATACATTGCAATCACAAGCTCACAAATCTGTTGGGCATGCCCATATACAAGAAGCCAGATTCAAATAGCCAGAATACTGATTCTAACATTGGTCTTGCTGACAGCACAACTGTTATCTGCTGCCAAGGACTCTTCCTGCTCTCGTCTCTCTGTCTCTCTCTCAACTCTGGCTTAAAATCCTGTTGGGTGCAGCTCTCCAACCATTACTGATGGGACTGAGCAGAAATTAATGCACATGTAGAAAGTAATAAATAAAATTCAGAGTTTGACTTTGGAAGAGGACTGAGCTGACCTGGAGGACATAAAGGATTTTAGCTTGAGCTGGATGGATGCTGGAATCCTGGCAGGAGAAATGGAGAGGAGTGTGTGTGTGTGTGTGTGTGTTGAGGAGAAATGTTGGCAACATGTTGCAGCATGGTGTACAGTGTTAAGTGTGTTATAACGCAACCAAAGAAGTGAGAGACATGGGTTGGTACAACAGCTCAGTCAAAAGGAGCGAAGCAGTTTTTAAATGAATTTAAATGACAGGATGTGTGATCTGCAGACGACCAGGCCCGAAGCCAACAACAGACTTCAGCTGGTTTGTTTGACAGGTGGCATTTTCTGCTTTCTCCTCGTCAATGGGGAAAGTAAAAGTAGATGTCAAGACGTGGTTGATATTGTAATGATCATGAGGTTCTCACTCTCACTGCTGCAGTCAGTTAAAGATGGGTGGACAGAGAGAGCAATAATCAAAGTGTGTGCAATGTGTCAGTGTCGGTGACTTCAATATGTATATTATCTACCGTATATTTAAAAAAAAGATGAACATGGACTCCATGTGATGGGCAAAAATCACTATTATATTTTTTTCTAATTATATATGCTTCAAATAAATATCAAAATCTCAAGTAAATATTTTCCACAAGCAGTTTAATGAGGTGAGAAAAAATTATATTTCACCCTCTCCATGAGGCTCAAAATCATTTCAGAGCCCTCCACCAGTTTTAAACACAATGCCTCTGTTGAGCATTAAGGTTTTTTCCCCACCACATTTGATATGCATCATTAGGAGATAATGTTTGCTCAGATGTTTGAAATGTTTCAGCAAAAAAACAAAAGAAAAAGAAAATAAAATTATGAGCAAAAACTGCCCAAATGTTGCTGCTTCCAGCACTTCAAAGTTGATGATTTGTTGTTTTTCCTTGCCATACATCATGTTAAGAAGATAAAACAAGCCATTGGAAAGCCTAAAATATCCATATGATCATAGTTAAAAACCTCAGGATGCAGGATTAGTTGAAATCTCCAGGAAAAAGCTGGAGCCTTGAGCTGAGGATATTTGGTTAAACAGCTTCTGTAGTTTCAGCTGCTGCGCTAAAACGTCTGTCTTGTTCCAAATGATATAACTTCTCCTTCATTGGTCCTGGTTCAGGTCTGGGCAGTTCTGGCACACTATGAAAGCATAAGGCCCTGACCTGAGTGCAGCAGATGTCTGTGTAATCCACCCACAGGGCGAGCTGGGCTGTCTGGGACCCGGGCCAGTGTCACCCACACAGCCCCCTATACCTCCACAGAGAGCGGTAGGACTCAGGATTAGGAACAACATGTACAGAGGCCTAACAGGTAAACCATCCATGACTGGCAAATAGACAGGTCAATGAACTGTCACCATGGAAACCAGTTCACGTGGCTTTGTGAAGGATTCTCCGCTGCTATTTGGGGTTTCCAAAAAAAAAAAAAAAAAAACCCAACCTTTCAGCTGGAAGCTTTCAGCAGACTAATTTAATCACAGATTTTCCATCTTTTAATATCACGCTCTGTGCACTTTGACCAAATGAACTGCGGTTGTTACACAAATAATATTTGCATTTTTCATTTTATGTTCCAAAAAGTTTCAGACATTGTTAATCAATTTCCAATCATCCTATTATTTATAAATCTGTTGTAAAATGGGATTCATAACGTTATTTATTTTACCCAAGCACCAGACCGGCTAAAAACAGGCAACCACCGACTAGATCAGAAATGTACAGTGTGTACGTCCCAACATGTGGAAAATATTGTTACTGAGTTGCAGAGACATGATGAAATTGTTCTTTCATGACCAGTGTGATGTGTGTGAGGAGCTGGAGAGGGCAACATGTGAGTAAATCTTTCTACAGGCCAAGAGAAGAGACATGTGTCCAATTAGTTAAAGTGATAACAACCAAACAGCTACATAATAACAATAATAATCAGATATGCATGAAAAGAGCTCACAATTAATTCTCACAGGCTTTCAGTGTGTGTGTGTGTGTGTGTGTGTGTGTGTGTTTACGCCACTGCGGTATGTTGATACACAGTCACCCATTGTTCATCATTACGTAATTTTCATTTGATGAACTCAATACGTCAGATTAAATAGAAAACTCTGGAGAAACAATGAGCAGGCTTATGAAGTGATGGGGGTGGTGAGGAAAAAAAAAAAAAAAAGATCGCCTGAAAGTATGAAGAAGAACAAATGAACCTGAAAGGAAAATTTAGAGAAAATGTGGGTTATGTTTAAAAGAAAAGAAGAGAAAAGAGTGAACCAGATTTCAGGGCTGAGTGCTGCATGAATATAAATTTTTGTGGGGAGCAGCTTCTAATATAAGATTCTGTTGGTTTAGTAACTTGCCTGCCAGCGAAAACTAACAGAAAATTTAACCTCCACGGGATGTTAGGTTAGCGACTATTTCAAGCTTTCAAAAAATTTGCATATGAAAAAGTGTGTTCTTATAGGTTCCTACCATCCTCATTATGTAACACTGAATAAAAGGGATGTACCATGAAGGAAAAGCAGCCACGTAAACAATAAAAGCCAATTCATCCACGCAGCTCAATTGTAAGAAACACATGGGCAATTTGTGACTTTTCATATTCATCCCCTCATTACCTTCATTATAGGAATGATCTCTATACTTGACCACAGTAAATATGTTTAAAGCACCTCTCAAAGTTTTAACTCTGCAATGCATCCTGATGTTATTCAACTGTTCAACTTTTTTATGTCCTCTCCACTTAGAACAAACAAACAAACAAATTAGGTTTTCAAAAGTCTCAAAATAAAGTGAGCGTTGAGAACTAAAATTAATTAAAACTCACACGTCTTTACAAGTCGGTCTCGCTGGTGTTTGACTCGAGAGGCTTCACTTAGCCCGTCAGGAGAGCAGAGAGCTGTGCCTGTGCAGAGCTGCAGCAGTCGAGAGGTTGGAAAGCACAGGACAGAAATGGAGGAAGAAGAAAATATGTTCGTGTGCATGTACTATGATGCTCCCACAGATGAAAACTTCAGTGGTTTGAAGACTGTCAGTCAGCCAGCGGTGGGGCTACATTGGAAACTGGAGATCATCAATTCAGATTTATTTTTGATAATCTTCTCTTTTTCTTTTGGATTCACGTTTTCGAGACAGGAAATCGGCATTTCAAGGTTGCCATGTTCATTGTTTGGAGCCAGGGAGGAGGGAGGAGGGAGGACACTGCCCAATGTGCATGAGACTCGAATTCAGAGCTCATCTCATTGGAAACCAGGCCTGTCAATCCAAATAGACACGCCCCTAAAAATGTAATATCCAAATCCTATCCAATAATTTTTCAAATGGACCACACTAGATCACTGATAAAATGAGATGCCTTCAATTAATTACATTGGAGGGAGTTATGGAAGTATGTCATGGTTAAAAATGACAATTTTTGAATTGAAGTCAACGTGGCCGTGGGAAACATTGCACATTTTTGCACTTCTATATTGATGTATTTGCTTCCTCCATTTCTATAAACAGTCTCTGGTTCAGTCTCAGCAAAGTTGTCAATATTAGTAAAACACTGGCAGAGAAAATCAGCACTACTCAGAAACCAAAGAAGACAAACAAGGATCCTTATTTTGCTGCATAGACCTGATGTGAGTGATTTTTCCTGATGTTTTACTGTCATCCTGTCAGACAAACAGGAAAACAAGACTACATGTAAAACTTTATCAACAGCACACTCCTGAACTTGATTTCTTAAAACTTGATCTTCTACATGTTTACTACAGCTCCACACGAACCTACTAATCAACCGCTGGACCTCATTAAGACACAAGAAGTCTGGAAAACCAGATTTACCAGTGGTGGATCTGATCGCTCAGCATCACCAACAAGCCATTTGTGATCCTGCAGATTTCAGTCATTAGACGCTACAGAGGTGAGCATTAATCGCAGAGTGATTCATCAGGGGACTGGATTTTCCCCCATCAACCTTCCTGCTACTGATTAGTCTCCAAGGGCGACCTGTGATTCATTAGTCAAAGTGAAATCAGCAGGGGGTGATTGATGCCAGCGTACCTCTCAGCTGTACTGACCCCCTTTCAGGTGCTGTGGTTACACTTGTCATTTCAATACATATATCGAATCTGGCCACACATATCAGGTTGGATAAGAATAAATTATTCTGTGTGCACACCTTCTTGCACTAGTTACTCACATTCGCTCTACCTGTCATCTTCAGCGATTCTCATCCATCAAAACCTCGAAGGAGCTCTTCAGACAGAGTGCTGTTTCTGTGCTGCCTGTTAATTCACACAACTTGGCTTCGGCCTTTTAAAATTTGCAGCTTAACTAAAAGAGCCCTGGATAGTATTTACGATCTTAAAGGCAAAGCTGCAAGAAAGGCATGTTTACATTTATCATTTTATCTCGTATTCAGAAGCCTGACGCACATTGGGGTCAAAAGCTGATGGTAACAGTTCAGACTGTGCCAGCTGGGTGAAAGTGAGAGCGGCTGGAGGAGAGATTCAGGCTCGAGATACCAGCAAATGCTCCCAAAAGAGGACCAGATTGTCTGATTGATTCCTTTTACTTATTCGCTGCCTAATTGTTTTGCCGTTCATTACTCCCAGCTGTGCTGTTGGTGTGGGAGCGGCTGCAGACTGCACTTCGATTGTAGCAGGAGCAGGGCGTCAGGAGGCCTGCAGCAGGGGAGCAGTCATGGTGCAGCTGAATTGCAGCGCTGCAGCACAAGCAGCGTGGAGACTGAGAAAAACATTTATATATTATGTATTAAATATTGATCAGTGCCTAAACTCTCTGGATAAATGCACAGATGTCACATTCTCACCTCTTTATGTCGCATAAAAATGATTCACATGCATGGAGTGTGTATGTGTAAGTGTATGTGTGAGTGTGGTGGAGGCTGAAAAATGGGAGTATAAAAACAAATAGCAATAAATGTTGAAAGACTTGAAGTTTTAAAGACAGAGCTTCTCTGTCTCTTGCCACCATTAAGGGAAAAACTGCATTTTTTTTTCAACTTGGGTTTTACTTTTGTATCTCTGTCGAGTGGCTCCATCTGTTATGATCAGATTGTACTCACTAAAGTAATTACTGAGATCCTGGAATGCAGCAACATCTCTGAAAATAGCTCTAACAAGGCTAAAAACACAAGCACTCAGGCAGTTTATTTACAATGTTTATTGCTCTGTTGGACTCACTTGTAGAGATGTGGAGGAACAAATGGCTGGACGTATGAAAATATAAACCCAAGTTGTATTCACTAGGGATTCAATGCTAGCGAGCAAAGGGCGAGTGTGTGTATAAGAGCACAATAAGCCAACTGCTGAATGTCCACAGTCTGCCAGTGCATTGAGTGTCTTCTACTTCTAGTTATATTGTGTCCCTGCATTGCTCTCTGGTATAAAACAGTGAAAGGCACTTGAAATAAAGTGTGTACAACTGACAATCTCTCATAAAATCATAACAGTGTGACACACAGGTGGCTGCTTTACAGTAACTTTTTTATCTTAGTAATCCTTATAGCATCTAAATCGGGTCTTCATCCAGATGGATTTTGACGCCCAGGACTGCTCCAGACCATCTTCTGTATTTAGTCCCTGGTTAGGAGAAGGAGGCTCTGTTTACCTTTTGTTTTTAGCCAGCTCTGAGAAACTGGAAAGTAACACCAGAATTTGATGCACCGAGGCGAGGCTGTTCTCATTATGCTCAGTATCCACGAGGAGCTGGCCCAGATAAACCTGCTCAGCAAGTCTTTCCCCAAAGAGTTACAGTTACTGTGCTACATATGCAAAACCAAGCCAGCACAGAACAGAACAAACTGAGTGGTAAAAAAATTTAAAGTCTGCTGTGCTGTTCAGAGAGCTGCAGTCCAATTAACCCCCCAAACTGTGCGTGTGTGTGTGTGTGTGTGAGGCAGCGAGACTGAGAGGGTGAACGAGAGTGAGTTGGTGTTTGTAATAATTGAGTTTAGTCAAGAGTTACTGAGGGTCTAAGAGCATTACACACTTGAGTGTGATTGATAAAGTGGACTTGGCATTTTTGCCATAGTAAGTCCATAAGCAGCTCGTACTGTGAGAAAATAGGAGCATTTGGCCAGACACACACACACACACACACATACACACTCACACTCACAAAGTTGTGTTACTTCTGAAGACATTATATTGACTCGCGTTCATTTGCTGGAGAATTAGCGACTATCCTTACGGTAGCTATTAATCAAGCGTTTATCCTAAAATGTAATGATTTACTTTGTGGAACTTGTTTTTCATCAGCAAAACAACAACAACAACAACAAAGGACGAGGTCCTACAAAGTAAAGGAATTTATGTTGGTACAACAAGAGTAATCCAAGTACAAAGTACACACACACACACACACACACACAGAAGATTAGATTCTTTGGCAGCAGTTCACTGAATAGCAATTAGTTCATTTGCAGTCCTTCTAATGTATTTGTTTGAAAACTGTCGAGAGTGAAGGACGCATGATGTGAGCATGAAATAAAAATTCAAAGCCACACAGAAGAATCTCAATGATGCAATCAAGAAAACATTTGTTTTCATTCTTTAAACAGCTCGTGGACTTTCATTTATTTCTGTCTTTAATTTCCTACATGAACTTACTGCTTTACAGTACTGGTGGATTTGATGTACTTCTATCACCTCATGATACATAGTGTCAACCTTTGATTGATACGTTTTAAATCCCGAGCATGTCGTCAGCGACAACTCTGCACATGAGTCTTTGGATTACCGTAATTATGTCATGGTTTGTCCAATCAGAACAATTCCAACAGTTCTGAGATGTCATTATGGTAAATTCACTAGTGTCTCTCAGAAGCCAGCAAAACAACTGATTTACTACATACTATGTCTTGTAAAAGTGTAATAACAGTGACGATGAAACAAGAAAAACGCAAAAGAGATTTTGATTTTAGAGTTTTAGTGAATAAAAACACTGCACCTGCACATGAATGTTAGATTTTGCCTGTTAAATTTGAATTTGAAATCAAAATAAGCATAAAAAGTTGAGGTGGAAATTTGGAGGCTCGGCTGTTAAAGGGTTAAAATAAACAGGTACTCTTTCATTTTTTTTTCCATATTTCAGGAGAGAGGATTATTGTAATGTAAACACCTTCACTGTATTATAAATAAATATGACAAAGACAGATGTCATCAACTGTATTATGAGTCTTCACAGTCATCAATTGAAATCCTGTTGACAGCTGAATGGTAATGAATGAAGGTGAAATTAATTCAACATGTTTCCAGTTGGAGTAAATTATTTTAACAAACAACTTGAAGGTGGCGTTGAATAAAATGAACCTTTGAGGACATCATGAGTGTTACAAGAAGGTTAAGCCTGCACCATACTTGCATGGTGACACCACAATTATTTATTCATTTTAATTTCATTCAGCGCCATAATAAATTAACAACACAAAAAAATCATTCAATGTCAAAACAAAATTTCTAAAAACAGATTTTTTTAGTTACTTGTGTGAAAGTGTTGAGGATTGCTGCCCACCCTCAGTCTCACACAGTGTTCACATTAACATTTATAGTCACATTCAAACAGCAAAACTCACCTTGGTCGAGAGACTTGGCAGGAGCCCAGCTTTTGAAGTAGTCATCCTGAGTGGAAACACAACACAAGAAACTGGGTTATGAAAAAATAACCACGCAGAGAATATTGCTGGATTATTCTGCAGACCAGAGAGCGAATGGCCCCAAAAACTACATCTATAAATCCTTGCCTCCTTCTCCTCTCTTTTTGTTTGTTTGTAAAAATGAATGATTGCAGGAGAAAGAGAAAAGACGCTGAGAGGTAGGAGCTTGTTCGGACGTGTAAAAATAGACATACAGAGAAACCTGCAGGGAGCTGAGAAAGTTGTAGGCTCAAAAGATGAGTTGAACTAGGGCAAAAATATTTAACATCAAGGTCATTGTGGTTATTAAAAACAAACGCTTGTGTTGTTGTTATTTGAGGAAGCGGTGTCAGGTTGTTGTTCCCATAACCACACAAATTACCCTCACTGTTCAGATACAGCATCAGAGAGGGCCACGTCAACTAAAAGATATTTTTAGTTGATTTAAAATATCAGCCAATCCAATCACACACACACACACACATGCACACGATGTGTAGTGGAGGTGTCTGCAGCTCGAGTTTTACTCAGAGCAAACCATCTGTGTGTCAGCAGGGAGCGAACCTGTGTCACTGACACTATGTGAACCAGGCAGAGGAAACCTGCTGGGTCTGAAAGTAGGATCTCTATCTCCTTTATTATTGAATAAAGAAAGAGATGGGGGTGGCAGAAAGAGAAATCAGGAGAGAGAGATAGAGAGAAAGAGGGAATGATGGGGGACAATCAAATTAAATAGTCCAAAGAAAATGGACAGTTGACCCACTCAGGCCGTTGTTGTTCTATAAATGACGACTGCAAACGCTCGAGCCAACACACAAGTTTGAAATGAGGAGCTCAAACCTAATTATATCCTCCCTTAGGCTCCTTATTTAATGGCTTTGTGGCTTATGCTGAGTATGGACTGGAGCACAAACATATAAATAAACACAACATCAGCTAATCAAGCTAAAGGATACATCTAACCATACATTTACAAAGTCCTGAAGTGGTCCCTAAATATTCTGATCAAAGGCTTTATCTGATTATATGGGTGAGTTTTGTTCACAATGAATTTAAATTGATCAGAAAATAAATAAAAATGTTTAGTTGCTGAAGCATTTTTAAGTCAGAGTTCAGGCTTTCAAATAAATCCCAGTAACATTTTAAACAAACTGGTACTCAACCTGTTTAGCAAAGGCCCTCACCTTGTTTAAAAAGCATGTCCCCATTCACAAAGTCAGATTCATAATAAATTAGTTTTGCTGTGGAAGACTTGACTTCCAACATCTTCTGGTGTATGTACACAGAAAGGCCTCATCGTCCTCGTTGATGCTGTTGAGGCTGAATGGGTGAAAAACGTTCGCACAAAAACGTGGGAACATTACGTGCTTTGTGTGTCCGTACACTTTTGGTCATGTTGTGAAAGTGTCGTTTTGGGCAAAATGTTTTATTTTCCATCAGTACGACAGACTTCGACTCTGCCAGAATCGCTCAAGACAGATTATTTTTATTTCACTGTTTGGTGAGGTCTGTATTACTGAAGGTTATCTTGTGGACTGACTGATAATACTTCACAAATCTAGAGTGTCATGGAAAATGCTGAATATGTTTGAGGGTGTGAAACCTGCAAAACAACTAAAGCAAGAGATTTTTATACCGTGCGGTGCTTGACCATCGGCCCGATCTTCTGTGCATTTAAATCAACACCTCCTCCACCTCCAGCTCTTTGACGGCGTGTTTAAGACAAACACTGCAGTCTGGGACTTCCAGGAAGGTACTGCAGTATGTTTCAAAGTAGTATTATCAAGTTACAAAAAAAATGGCTATACTTACCTCTACTTCCTTTAAATGATTGCAGAGGACAGAGAGGGACAGAGGGGAGAAAGAGGAGAAAGAAAGAAAGGTCAGTGATAATGGCACAGTATGCTATGTCTATCAGATCTATTACAACCCCGTGTTACTCATTCTGAATTCTGAGCCCAACTCTAGAGATTCATTTAATAGGAATCTGATTCAGAAGGTGGTAGAATACCAAAGCACTCACACACACACAATCACACACACACACACTCTTGGCGCCTTATGAGATAGCCTTATTTGATGTGGCATGTAATTTGAAACACATCGAGGGCAAATTGTACAGGCAGAGTAGTGGCACAGCATAAAGGAAGCAGAGAGGAGAAGGAGTGAGGCAGAAGTCACACAAAAATAGAGGCGGGAGGAGGAAAGGCATATGATTTTACTCTCTTTTTATTATGCTAAAATGTGCTATGAGATAAGAAGAGAGGAGAGGATGTAAAATTCACAAGCAGACAACGAGACCAGAGCGGTGTACTGTAAGATTTTGTATCTAATCTGTAATTGAAAAATATCCATCCTGATATGGCTTTGGTTGTTCCTCGACCCACCTAAACGATACTGTATCTCCAAACCTGGATAAGAGATAATTATACAGCTAACCTGCAGCATCTACAGACAACACACAGCTTAGCAACAGTGTAATTTAGTAGCGTACAATTTATTTATTTTATTTATTAGTTTATTTGTCAGGGACAGTGCAATGAACATGGAATAAAATCTGATGAGAGTATGTAGCATTAAGCTAATTTGCAACTCTTGTCCCTGGATGGGCTTTTCAAGAAAAAACAAACAAAAAACCCACGCAAACAAACAAAAAACAGAAATGATAATACTCGCATTCAAACCAAACAAACCCGTACACAATACCCACAAACAAACGAAACAAAAACAGTATAGACAATACCCACATACATCAGTACAAACACAATTATAATACAAATATAAAAACCTGATTCCCAATTACTTCTTAAATCATGATTTATTGTATTACAAGAGACGGGCAGACAGAGAGAGCTACGTTTAATCCTTAAGACTGTGGGTTGCTGAATACATAAATAAGAAATGGTACAAACGGACAAAAGGTAAAAGAATCAATTTATTTGTAGATGCACTGTTTCCCTCAAGATTGTCCAAAGCTAAAGATCAATATCTGCAGGTCCTGTAGGTTCAGTGGGTTGTCTGGAAAGAAAAACTTGAATTTTAAGTCATTTAAGAATCAGCTGACTTGATGCATGTGATAAATCGCTTCCTTCTTATTCTGCCGTAAGCGTCCGTGTTTTATCTTTTCTGTACATGTTTACAACACCCACAGTAACTTTGGATAACCAGCTGACTGCAGTGGAAAACAGCCCATTTTAGTTCTTCTTACAAGCAGTGATTCACAATGAATAACTCAGGATCTGAACCAGAATGAATAGAATGAAACTACTTGTTGTCTTGTTCGTTTCGGTGCCATCTGGACAATTTGTAACTTGTTGGTAATTTCTGTTGAGTTCACTCTGACCTGCAGCCACAAACACGTTGTGTGTACAAAAGAAAGTGTGTCCTGTGTTCCCATCAGATAACAACATTTACCGTGTCCAACTAAGGACTGCAGCTGAGGCGCAGTAACCCGAGATGTACTTAGACTGTTTTGTACTAGCTGCTGTTACTCAAGGTTCACAGTGTTGCTGCTCCCCTCTTATTATTCAGCCTAAGTCACAGAAATGACCTTTCCTTGCCCAAGACCCCTATTAATATTTTAGTGTGCTCATCTCAAAAGCATTAACTGGCTGTTTAGCTCACTGCGACACTGCCCCAATGTCATTCAAACCTTTTAAAGTGATTACAAGGAGATAAAACTGAGTCGTTATTATCATATCGTCTTTGATGGAGGTGGTGCTGGAAGTTTCAGCAGCAGCAGCAGCAGCAGCGAGCGTCTCAGTGAGCGAAGTCTGTCAGTCACGTCTGTTTAAAGTCGCTGCAGGAGCTTGTTGCTGAGCAAAAAAAAAAAAAAAAAATTCAACTGTTTAATTAAGTCTTTTTTTAGGGTTCAATTAAAAATCTATTTAAAATGTAGCACAACAGCTGTCAGCGAAAATAGGATTCGTTTATTACAAAACTGTACATGATGCCGTTTATTTAGCAGTGCCTCCATTTTAATTATGGTTAATTGACTGCATGTCTGTGTTTAAACACCTTCACGTCGCAGCGAGTGGTTCCATTAGACGTTGCCGCTCAGCTGCGAGATGATCAACTTAAACTGGGCTGCAGTGTTCAGGTTTCCCAGGGGAGAGGATGGGGGAAGTATATCAGTGAGAATATGCAGTGGAAAGAGTTATTGGTCATATAGTTAGATGAATGCAAGCTGTGCTGATTGTAAACTCCACCTCTAGAGTCAGAATAATATCAAAATCAAGCAGCGTTTTTCTTTGATGTACAGTGTTGATGTCAAACAATAACATGAGCTGCACATCCTAAAAGATGTTGAACTGGGTAAATACTGGTCTAACTACATACTGAGTTAATTTAACCCAGTAAAATGCATAAAACATCAAACTTTTGGGTGAAAACAACAAAATGTTGGGTAGAAACAGCCCATTTTAGTTGGTTAAATCATCCAGTGTGTAGTTGGTCCAATATTTACCCAGTTCTGGGTTAAAACAACTTCACATACATTAGTGTGTAGTACAGGAGGGTTGGTCTGATGCAGGGATGGGCAATCCTGCATGTTTTAGATCAGGGGTCTCAAACTCGTGCCATGGAGGACCGAGACCCTGTGACCCTCTCTCCAGCAGCTGATCTCACTGATGAGCTCCTTCCCTCAAATTGAAGAAGGTGTTCATCATTAAAATCACCTGCTGGAGAGATGGTTGGAAAGAAAACCCCTGTTTTAGATGCATGTTTTAGATGTGTCCCTCTTCCAACACACCTGATTCAAATGACCAGGATCGTTATCAGGTTTCTGCAGAGCTTGATGATGAGCTGAACATCTGAATCAGGTGTGTTGGAAGAGGGACACATCTTAAACATGCAGGATAGCGGCCCTCGAGGACCAGGATTGCAGACCCCTGGTCTAATGGAACAGTCCATTGGACCAAGCATGTCAGTCAATCAACTCGACCTCTTTTTGAGACACAGTAAATGGAGTACATTCAAATAGCACTTTCTTTTTTTGACCTTAGCCAGGTCCCAAAGCGCTTTAAAGGCCCCTTATTCACCCATTCACACACACACTCACACACCAATGCCCATGCAAAGCGCTGTCTACCACTGGCAGCAGCTTAGGGTTCAGTATCTTGCTCAACGACACTTTGACATGTGGACAGGAGGAGCTGGGGATCGAACCCATGATCTTACGATTCATAGACGACCCGCTCTGCAACTATCTCTAAACATGGAGATGCAAAAAGTTGAGATGATAACTCACATCCTGAAATAAACTAAGTGAGAGTCCAGATCAGTATTGGATTAGATGCTGATGGTAATAAGCAAAAACAATATCTGACAACTGATCCTAATTAAACAGATTCTCTTTTATCAAAGTCATTTAACTGTACATCTGTGGCGAGGACAGGCCACTGACTTGACCCATGGCCTCATGTTATATCATATAAAAACTGTATACTCCCCACAGTGAGGTCGCAGGTATTTAAAAACAGATCTACAGGAGGTTGATGTAAACATGAGTGGTTAAAGCCGTATGAACAAACACACCAGGACTTTGTTTTGGGGGGTCATTCACTTCTATGAGCAGCCTTTCAGTCTGTTGAGTGTCCACCAGGCAAGTTCATGTTTTTTTTCCTGTAGTTGAAAGTGATGGGCCTGAGATCTCATCTGATAGCGTATCCCTGAGGAAGTCCGTGACGAGAAAAGGTTGAGAAGGAACAGAATCGATTCACAAGGGAGCCAAAGCTGGGATGACTTCAGCCCGATTAGCCTCTCTCAGCAAAAGTAACCTTCATTGTGTGTGTGTGTGTGTGTGTGCACTTGCTGTACACTCAAGTGGGTAATTGTGAGCTTGCGCAAATACTCGCATTAACATTAAAATAGGGAAAGCCAAGCCTGGAGTACTGACTGAAGATGTCATAATCAGGGGATGAGGATGCAAATCTGGCCTCTCAGTGGAAACTAAACAGCATTAAAAATTTACTGTGTACTTTATGCATTTTATTCATGGCTCTGGACTCTTGCCAAATTCCTTCCCTCCCTCATCTTTCTCCCAATAGTCTCTAATTCATCCCTCCTCCTCCTCCTCATCTCCTCTCCAAGAAGTCTCTGCTCCTCTCCTTAGGCTACATCCTACTTATAGACAAGCACTGGTCTGGGATCTGATCAGCGCCCTGTGAAGCTGGTATATGAGCTTTGTGAGCAGATAGCACAACAGAGCACAGAGTGGATTTCAGAGATACACTGCATCAGATTACTGTACTGCTGGGGCTCTGCAAAAAGTGAGGAATGCTGAGTAGGATCAGTGGATATGGCTTCGCCTCACCAGGATTTCAGTGACTGCACACTCACTCGGAAAAGCAGCTCTCAGTCGGAGTGAGAAATCGAGCAAAAGGGTGAGGAAACACACCACTGCACACTGTGTGAAGTCAAAATTAGGCAATAACATCATCAAAGCTTAAGACAAACTTTAACCATCACAATCCGGTCAAACCTAAAGACAGTATCTGAGAACTGTAAAGACTGGGCCTCTGTTGAACCTCTATTTGCAGCTTATATAGAGCAGTAAAAACCATTATACTGATGAAGGTAAAATGAGTATTAGAGCCTGTGAAGCCGTCCTGGCCACTGCCATAACAAAGACTATTTAATATGGAAACTCATTAAGTGTCACACTCTTGACAAATTACCTGGATTAATAAGTTTCTAAGTGACTTTGAGGGAATTGCATGCTATCAGTGTTATGAGCAGCTCTCATACAGACCGCAACGTGAGGTCACGTAGTTCTGACCTAGCTGTGTAAAATGAATACAGGCTAATCTGCTGCCACCACCATTACTGCCATGGCAGAGTTATGCTTTTTCACAATCAGATAAAATTCATTCAGATCGTCCTACTGGTTAAATCTACCAACAATTTGAAGTAGAAGAAGAAATTCTCCTTCTGTTTGTAAACAAATCGCCATGACAGTACACCGTCAGATCACTCATTGTCAACTCATATATTAGAGATAATATTGGATTGCTTTACTCACTTGTGTCTGTACGTTACATTATCCTTATTTTGCTTTATTTAATTGATAATGAACCTTTATTGAAGAGTTGTGTTTTGCTCCTGCCATGTTTCGTACTGTACGTTGTGGAGATGAGGAAGCAGAAAGACGTCATGTCACATATTCGCAGTAAGACATAAACACCCCAAACAGGGAGAGGTGATCAGATCAGGTGTTTCCATGGACGTGGATCTGAATGAGGATCGACATAAACCACCCTTCACCGGATCACATTTCATTCTGAATGGAGTGTGTACATGAAGCTTTTTCCTTGCGATCAGGCATTTCTTCTGATTACAAGTGGTCCATGGAAACATACCCAGTGACATATGTTTAGATTTACCTCAACACCACCTTTAACGACTATTTACAATGAATACAGGAGATAATCTGGGTTCAAGAATAAAATACCCTGAAAGTTTTTGTTCAACTTTCACAGGATGGATGTGAAACTGCTGTGTAATCCACATCTTGTAATTACTTGCTAGCTAATGATCACAAATCAACAAAAACTGTTGCATTGTAAAAAAAAAAAACAAAAACAATTATTAAACTAATACGAAAACAAGTAAAATATGGGAGAGAGGTGAAGTTGTTGTTGACCACTGATTCAATATATAGATGAAAATGAGATCAACGGAGCAGAGAATTGCAGATTTTACTTTCATTTTTCAAGTTAAAATGAAACTTTCAGCATATTGTGCAGTATTTTCTACAGGTTATTTTTTATATGCATAACAGCATTTACAAGTGAAATGCCCTGTTTGCATATGCATTCAAGCTGGACTTCTCTGAAATACAAAACGAAGTGAGCTGAGCAAGTGAGTGAAGCTGCAACAGAGGTAACAGAGGAAAGATGTGCTGGGAGAATTGAGGATTTAAAGCACCTGAGAAAAACAAAGAGAACAAAAGGAAGTAAAGGAATTCATTGTAGTAGGAGGACAGGAGAGGAAACAGATGATTTGTGAGGACTAAAGAAGGAAAGAGGCAATGATGAGACGATGTGGACGGAGAGTGGGAAGAGAAGAGGGTGAGGAGCACGGGAACAAGAAGTGAGGAGTAGGAGAAAGAAGGAAACAGAGGAAGATGAGAGTTTGGTTTCCTGCAGAGAAGCTGGAGTTTATCCAATATTTGTATCTACAGAGTTGAGATTGACAGCCAGCATCTCATTCACATGAACTGACTTGGTAGCTGAATCTTACATGTGGTGCTGAGAAGCACACACACACACACACACACACACACACACACAAAAATCTGCTCCTGCTTTTGAGGATTCCTACACAAACGGAAATTACCGTATTTTCTGCACTATAAGCTCCACCTAAAAGCCTTCAATTTTCTCAAAAACCGACAGTGCGCCTTATAACCCAATGCACCTTATATATGGATCAATATTGGTTAATTATGGCTACCGTAGTCAGGGGGTGTATATTGTGATTGAACTAACGTTTGATTTACCGTAGCGGTATCAGACTGTTTCTTTTACGTGTTTACTGAATCAGGGAAAAGTTCCCTCCACGTTTGTGATGCACTAACTACGTGATAAAAAGTTGCACTACCTGTTGTACCTTGCTGTTGGTAAAAGATAAAACTACGTCACTGACGTTACCTCGGAGAAAAAAATAAAACGGCTGTTCATGAAGTTTTGAACTGTGTTTTCAATGAAGGCGGCACAAATACCAGTAAGAGCTACCGGTACGTACGGTACCTTATTGTGAATGTACTAGCTTGTTTTGGAGTGAACGGAGTTGTCAGAACGTTGGTTTGTTTTCTATTAATAAAGTTTGACTGACTGACTGACTGTTTTGTTGATATGATGGATGATAACACAACCCCAGCAGTTTCTATTCTATGCACCTCATAATGCGGTGCACCCTGTAGTGCGGAAAATACGGTAGTCATCCCTGCACCTACAGTCAGTCATTTTCGATGCCTGCTTTGTCCACACTTGGGTCTCAGGGGTCTGCTGGAGCCTATCCCAGCTGTCAATGGGCAGGAGGCGGGGTACACCCTGGACAAGTTGCCAGCCTATCGCAGGGCTAACAGCCATTCACACTCCCACTCACACCTATGGTCAATTTAGTTTGATCAATTCACCTAACAAGCATGTCTTTGGACCGTGGGAGGAAACTGGAGAAAACCGACATGCAAACACAGAAAGCTGAGCCGAGATTCGAACCCCGAACCTTCTTGCTGTGAGGCACAAGTGCTAACCACTGCACCACCGTGCCGCCCCCCTGCACCTACAGCTTCAACTAAATTAAAGCTCCTGTTCAAATAGTGATTTATGGCCCAATTGAAAATGTTCTCACCGCACACACACTCAAAAAAACCCCACCTGCAATCACATCATACACACACGCCACTCTTTCAGGGTGTGTTGTGTGTCATCCTTTACTGTGCTGTTGGAGGCCTTGGCTGGAATCAGGAAGGAAAGCGCTTTGTTGAATCCACTGAGACCACATGTTCAAGACGGCATGACTTGGCCTTCCATGGCTTCCATACAAGCAAGGCCACGCTGGGCCTACACGAACCAGGAGGAGGAGAGGCAGGGAGGGTGGGGGCGGTGAAGGAGGACAGCATGTGAGGGAAGGTTGGCCTTGGCTCTGGAGACAGGACAATTTATCTTGTGTATCCTCACTGACTCCAGCTCTTTGCCTCATTTAAAATTGAGAAAGAAACATGGTCGGAGCAGACGCTCAAAACTTAATACAGGTTATTTAGGAGCAGTTTATCCATCAACTGTCAAAACAATATAACAACGCACAGTCTGACATACCTGCGTGAAGTAATTACTGATCCAAACAAATCAGGGCTGCTGCTGCTGCTGCTGCTGTGGGGTCCACAGTTTCCAATGGAATAACCTCAAATTGAGTTTCTCGTGTAATCTGCATTTTTTTCCCGGCATATAGCAAGCCAAGAAAAGAGCAGGGTGGGCAGCCCCTGTGTGAGGGAGCTGTCTTAATCCATGTGTTTAGCAAGCACCATCTGTTCCTTTTATTCAGATGGGAGTAGAAATATTTGGTTGATTAGATGAGGATCTGTGAAGGATAGCCGCACCGTTACCACCGGTTACAAGAGACACACATGCTCGGTTCTGTCAACTGGTGTCTTGGAAAGCACACAGGAGACAGAGACACAGGCAACATGCAAGGGCTCAAAGAAGTACGCATGTGTAGATGGATGTGAGCATGTTCACACACACACACACACACACACAGACAACAAACGCAAAACAGTCGCATTCAAAACAATGTATCACCGCAGAGGGAAGCAGGCAGATGCCAGCTGAGCAGATCTGAAGGAATGCAAACAATAACAAACAAGAGATTTCTGCTCCATAAGGTAACGATAAATAACAGGACAATCGACTACAACATGGCCTGGACAGTGACGCTACACATGTTTAATGTGACTGTAACAGACGGTTTGATTGATGCAGTGACATTAAATAAATTAAAAGTTTGATAGATTTTTGAGACAAAATTTAAATTTCAATATTAACCCCTTAAGCCCTGAGCTCTTATTTTGAAAGTTCAGCAATAGAGAAATACCAGAGACAAGTCTCAGGGTCCCTCGATCGGGGGACCTTGGGGTTTAAAAGATTAAAATGAAACTGAGAAGATGCTCAGTTAAATATTCTGTCAACAACTGTCCACTTTGTCTCTAAGTGCTTGGGACAGCTGGGGCTCAGGTGGTAGATCGGGTCACAGGTCAGATCCCCGGCTCCTCAAGTGTCCTCGAGCGAGACACTGAACCCCGGGTGTCTCCCAGTGTTAGCTAGCACCTCTGTTTAATGCTGTTTAATGTCTTTAATGCTACACAAACATTTCTTCCAATTATTCATCCCAAATTAAAAAAGGGTGAGTTTCTTCCAGTGTATTGATATCTACATACATCATCATCATCATCATCATCAGATCTCCTTGCAGGTCTCATTGCATCTGTGTGTGCTCTCTCTGTTTCTAGGTGCAGATCTTGGCGGTCTGATGGACCTGGAGTCTTTGTACCGCGGTGTGGAGCAGAGCATCAACCACACACGAGCAGGACGGACGCGCAGACAGAGCCTGGACAGAGCTTACAACATCGAGGTGCTGCTGGGCGTCGACGACTCTGTGGTCCAGTTTCACGGGAAGGAGCACGTCCAGAAGTACCTGCTCACGCTCATGAACATCGTAAGTGTCTGTCGCTTGCATACGTACAGCTATGAGTAGATGAACGTACTGTATTTCCTCAAATAAACACTGGGTGTCAAGTAAAGGCGGCGGTTTCAATAATGGTCTGAATTCAAACCAGTGGTGAATACATTAAACATATGGTGGCCCTGCAAATGTTTCAAAATAAAAGTCTTGTTGAGAATTGAAATACTACTGAAATGCTAGAGGCTTTGAAAAGGATAAAGTTGAGTTTGCATTAACTTCTGATCTGGTCCCAATCCTGTTTGAAGCCTCAAAACGAGGCCTTGTACTAAAATAAAACTAATTCAACTTATCATGCAGAAATTAGGTAGAAACAAAGGCCTGTCTTTAATACAAGAAATATACCGTATTTTCCGGACTATAAGCTGGTACTTTTTTCCAACGCTTTGAACCCTGCAGCTTAAACACCGGTGTGTTTAAGCTCGTTAGCTTAAACACAAAGCTCGTTAGCTTTTTACAAGCTAGCAAGCTCCGTGCTGCCAATACATTTAGCCTCGTCACATCAGACCCGGTCAGAGTGGACCACATGAAACTGTTCAATAAATTCAATAGCGGCTTATAGACAGGTGTGCTCTATAGTCTGGAAAATACGGTAATTCATAAAGGAAAATACACATTAGAGATGTAGATAAGCACATCATACAGTACTTTATTTGTTACAGGACTAAGATATTGGACTTTCTGTGGAGGTTTGACTTGTGTGGACAAGTTTTAATCATTAATGTGTTATCAGCCACTCCACACCTCGGTGTCAGCTGACTCTGTCTCAAAAATAGGCCAGTGTTTGGAGATGTTATGCAACATTGATTGTTTTACATGTGGATCACGCTGTCGTACGTCAGACATCGTCCTCATCACCTGCTGTGGTTAATGAATCACTCAAATACAACATTGAAAACAACAGTGCACCGAGTTTAACCTACAGTCACTTGGAAATGTTCTCACTGGTGTTTTCCTGTGAGATGCTGAGTTACTGTCACAGTGTCGTGTGCATTGAGGATGTTGTTGTTGAAAGTGATTCTGCAGCGAAAAGGGAAAAACCTGAAGTGCGGTGGAGTTTCCACACTCTCCTGTTCCTGCCTGCATCACCTGATCAGTGAATCATCATCATCATCATCATCACCCACCGCTCTGTCAAAGTGTTTTGTCAGCCATTTGCACTTCCCTCTGAAAGTATGAATCATGTTTTCATTTCCAGCAACCCCACCCCGGGAATATTGATCAACAGGCCCAACGGCACCGACGTGTACAAGGGAGTTCCTAAAGACTACACCGGGGAGGTGAGTGCTGCAACAGTCATATCAGAGTGCATGGAGAGGCTCGTGGATCAATATTAGCAAATGTGATTTGTGACGAGCGTTACTGTAACTGCAGGCTGTGACCCCACACAACTTCCTGGCAGTGCTGAAGGGCGACGCCGACGCAGTGAAAGGTGGATCTGGAAAAGTGTTGAAGAGGCAAGTGATGAAAGAAAACCAGAGGCTGAGCGGGAACTCAGTCTGGTTCATGGAGTTTTAGTTTTCTTTCCTAAACTCCTAATTTATTTATTTATTTATTTATTTTGTTGGCAGCGGTCCCGGTGATCACGTGTTTGTGTACTTCACTGACCACGGAGCGCCCGGTATTCTGGCTTTTCCCAGTGATGATGTGAGGACTGATTTCACTTCCTCACACACTGTTTCACTGGTGTTGTCATGTTTCTGTCTCGTGTCAGTCGTGTGTTTGATTTAAATACTTCACCATGGACAAGTGTCGAGGTGCATTCAGGTCATTGTTGAAATACTTTCTACATATTTGTACAGTTGACACTTTGCTGCACTTCCTTTGAACATCTCTTAATAGGACAATGATGAACATTGATAATAATAAAGCTGTCAAACTGCTGCTTGTTGGTGTGAGTCCGCAGCCCTTATATGGGTTAGTTGGTGCTTTTGTCATTCAGATGAAGCAAAATCTCACTTTCTCTTCATTATAATTAATTTATTTAGTCATGTTTGTGTCTTTTTTGAGCCAAATCGTTGCATTTTGTGACCCTCACATGTACAATTAAATGTAACCTTGTCTTCTCTTCCTCCCTCTGCAGCTCGAAGTTAAAGATCTCCAGGATACAATTCAATACATGCATGAAAATAAGAAGTACAAGAAGGTACGCAGCTGTTTGCATGTGTGGACCTGTTGTTGTTGTGCAGTGTGCAGGTTGATGATAACATCCACTCTGGTGATGATGCAGCTGCTGTGCTGGAAGATCACATGAGGACCTGTTGTGTTTTTTCACAGATGGTTTTCTACATTGAAGCATGTGAGTCGGGGTCGATGATGACAGACCTGCCCGATGACATTGACGGTGAGTGTGAACTTCAGTCCTCTGTACAAACACCTTCCACAGGAAATGAAGCTGATCAATACAAAGTGATCGATCACTGACTTTCCCATGTGACTGTTTGTTTTTTAGTTTCAATCCAAACTGTGCCAAGAGTCAGTGTTTGCTCATGTGATTGGTTTAAGTGGAAGAACTGGTTTTACGTCTCCACTCGCTGAGTTCAGTCCTGTGGTTTTGTGGCTTCACTTTTGGACTTTTTTTTTTTTTTTAAATGTGTGTCGACTGAAACGCTGAGGTCAGCATCATGGCCTGTGGTAATATGTGACCAGTCGCTCTGTCATGTGATCAACACAACACGACTCACACAGGATCAAAGTTCTGGTTTTATTGTTTTTATCTCACAACACACTTCCAAGTGTGAAGTCCAAAAGTGAAACAGTTTAACTTCTCTGAGGCTGTGAATGCAACATGTGAGGGATGCTTCAGTCTTCTCCCATCAGAGGAAACATGAGACGGTCTCTTGTGTTTTTCAGTGTACGCCACCACAGCTGCCAATGACCACGAGTCCTCCTACGCCTGCTACTACGACGAGAAGAGAGACACTTACCTGGGCGACTGGTACAGCGTCCTGTGGATGGAGGACTCTGATCAGGTGCGTGATGTTGTCTCCAGTTCAGATACTGCTGCACAGCTCAGCAACATGTTGACAGGACATTCTGACTGCGACTACAAGTTCAACACTTCAGCGTCGGGTGTCTTATTTTGTTTTTCCCTTTGTGCTCCCAGGAGGACCTGTGTAAAGAAACTCTGCAGAAGCAGTACAAGATCGTTAAGCAGGAGACCAACACCAGCCACGTCCAGCAGTATGGAAACAAGGTGAGGCCCGGCTCGCGACTCGTGGCTCGAGTTGCTATGTATCTACTATGATTTCTTCAGAGTGGTTTTCTCTGTTGACCAGAAACATTTGAGGTGAAGTTCTGTTTAAAGTCCAGATGAAGTGTGTTTCCTGCTTTTACTTTGATACTCATGTTCAGTTTTCTTACTTCCTGTGCAGACCATCAGCCACATGAAAGTCATAGCGTTCCAGGGAAGCCGTAAAGACGACAGCCTCCCCCCTCCCCCGGTGACCCTGCCCCCGGTCACAGAGCTGGACCTGACCCCGAGCCCCGACGTCCCCCTGGCCATCCTCAAGAGGAAGCTGATGGCGTCCAACGACATCAGAGTCACCAAAGGCCTGCTGATGGAGATCAACGCCCACCTCGAGGTAAAGACGTAAATCCACCGTCACAATCGGAGTTTTCACCGTGACAGTTCCCACGCTGCAGGTTTCTCACAGTGTGTGACTGTGTGTGTTCAGGTCAGGGAGGCGATGGCTGACGCCATGAGGCGGGTGGTGGAGAGGGTGACCGGCGACAAGCTGAAGACCGAGCAGCTTCTGAACGAGAGAGCCAAACTCTCCGAGCACCAGTGCTACAAGGCTGCGTTCACTCACTTCAAACACACCTGCTTCAACTGGAGCAAACCCGAGGTAGAGGAGCACAGAGGGGTCCTCCTGCCGCTCTGCACCACACCAGCACCAGCCTCTAACAGCTCACCATCAGTGTCGTGGTTCATGTAAAACTGCAGCCGATGAGTCACAGTTTGACCGGATTCATCTGCAGCTAATGACTGAAACTGAGTCACGTGTCAGGAGTCTGGTTCTGCTTCTGCAGAGGAAGCAGCAGCCGCCTGTTCACATTCAGCTGACACTGATTCAGACTGAGGAGCAGCCACACTCTCACTTTATCTAAACCATGGTACTGCTGTTACACTGCAGAGCTCCCGGTGTCATCTGTTTGAGCTGCACACACACGGGAGGATTAAAACACATGAAGATATCACACAACCCCAAGAGAAATACATTAACACAGTTTATTAAAGTTATTATTTTTATGCTGAATAATTTAATTTAGGTACATTTACTCCCTATTGGGTTCATATCAATCATTGTGATCTTATTTCATGGAAAAACAAATGATCTGTACATGACTCACTGTTAACACTCGATGTTCACGTAGGACCGAGGTCATGTTCAAGGAAATAAGTCGAAAAGAAATAATGGAAATAACAGATAAATGAGAATATAAATAAGGAATAATTAATGAGATGAGAGCTAAACAGGAAAATCAATGAATGAATAAAAACCCAACCAAATAATTTGATGGGAAAAACAATCAATAGAAAAACAGAGTTTCTGCTCTGTTGTTACTGGACAATAATAAATATCTAATCTGATCAGCTGTCTCTAAAGTGAAGCTTTAACAGCAACAGGTGGATTTGAACAGAAGAATAAAAAGTTTCAGCTTCAGTAGAAAAGGTTGTGAAACAGATGAGACACACGGTTCAGTTTGAATCTGTGGTTTGGGGAAAATGTTTGATGCAGCTGCAGTTTGTTTCATTTACAGCTGTGTGTGACCTTTGACCTTTGTGCTGTGTTTCAGTTTGAATACGCCCTCAGACATCTGTACGCTCTGGTCAACCTCTGTGAGCGGGGATACGCTGCAGACAGGTACCGTCTACTTCCTGGTTTTTTGTGGTTATTGATTAACACAGGTTCAGAGGAGTTGATCTGATGTTTGTAGATCCAGCTGCTGCCACTCGCTGTTTAACTTTTTTTTTTCATCTTTTTATAGAAGTAGATTCAACGTCTAAGATTTAAAAATAGACGTTGGTTTTTCTGTTTCTGTTCCTGTTTTTTTTTTTTTTTTTTTTTTTTTTTTTTTAACAAA
>OOFC01025499.1:0-16210 GCA_900323345.1 Pseudochromis fuscus | reverse complement strand
TTTTTTTTGTTTTTTTCTTTTTTTTTTTTTTTTTTTTTTTTTTTTTTTTCAACAAGGAAATAGATCCAACGTTCACTCACACCAGACACTGAGATTTTTATTTTACATGAAATTTCCTGAATTTTTCAGTTTCTGTTCCTTTTTTTTAACCAACATAAAAAATGATGAGCAGAAGTTTTACCGACATAAAGACAAAACATTCACTCACACCAGATACTGAGATTTTTGTTTTAAATTAAACTGTTGTTCAGTTTATTTGTCAGTTTGTTGAAAGTAAATTTTCAGTCTTCTTGTCTCATCTTTTCCTACTACTTCTTCATCTTCATCTTCCTCCTCCTCCTCTTTTTTTTAAATGATATGTAGTAATTAAATATTGTAACATCATGAAGAAACATACTAAACTTAATATTTATTCTTGTATTTAAAGCCTCCAGATCTCTTCTTTGATGATTAAATAAATACAAAACTTCTACTATTAAACTAATAACTGCACACAGCTCTCAGAGAGTCTGTTCATAATTATATCAACTTCATATTATTCCAACAATAAAAAATGATGAGAGTTTATTTGGGTCTTTATGAGTGAACTGTGTTTCCTCCAGTGGCAGGAAGCTGTTTAGTAGAAATCATCTTTGTTTTATTTCAGTTGTAATTTCACCAAACGATCAGTGTAACCCAGCCCACCTATGAAGAGCCTCTCCCCTGATGTTTGTGTTGTGTAGCACAGTGTAAAGTTGTGTTGTTGTTGTGTGTCTGCAGCATCCAGCGGGCCATGGACTCCGTGTGTCTCTCCAGAAACTAAAGTGATTTCTCCAAAATCCATGAAGGCTCCAGCTGCTTCTTCCTGTCGGAGGAAACCTGAGCTCCTCTCCGCCTGAGAATCAATCTGCCGTGGGGTTGTTGTTGTTTTCTGAACACACTATCACAACTTCCTGTTTTGTTTTTTGTTTTTACACTTGTTTTTTGATTTCACTGAGAATTTTTTAAACTTGTTTGATGAGTTGCACTTTCACTGTGAAGACTGTGGATGACGTTTTACTGCTTCTGATTTTAGGACGATTAAAACAATGGTATTGATGTTGATCTGTGTTTGCTCTGAGCTTTATGTGTGGTATAGCATGAATGTTGGATTGTACAGGAAATACCGCTGAACTATGAATGTTTGAGCTTCAAGAGACTTTGTTGTAACGAAGATCTTGAAATAAAACCGACAGAACAAAGTTTTGCTCTTTGGTTTTTACGGGAGCTCGTCTTCAGAGGAGGATTTGAAGTGTTGGCTCCTGCATCAGAGGCAGGAACTCAGGTTTCCTGTTTGGTTATGAACCTGCTCTTTAAAAATGTTGTTGTTTACAGAAACTAGTCATTGGATTGAAAAGTAGTTCAGTGACATTTCAACTTTACAAAGGAGAAAATCTTCCACTTATTCCTCTGCTTTAGCTACAGCAATAAATGCAACTGTACCTGCCAAACAAAATAAATATTTAGAGATGGTTTCACTTCAGACACTGGCCACACCTTATCTGGCCTCATCTGCAGAGTTAAATATTTTGTCACAACAACTTCCCTCAGTAATGACTTGACAGCGTGCACAGGCAACATCTTCACAACTGTACGAGCAGATTGAAGCTGGAAAACTCTGCTCACTGTCCAACAGTCAGTGCATCACTCTGTCCTCTGTGGACACACACACTGAGACACATTTTCAATTTCTGATCATTCTCTCCAGTCTAATTAACTCTTCCTGAAGACAGTGGTATGAGGATGAAGTTGCTGGATGTCTGCAGCATTCGTACACTTCAGCTTTTTAAAAACACTTCCAGGTTTTTCATATTTTTTTTCACCGTTGTTCCACAGCATAAAGTTCAACTACTTTTGTCCATTTGTGGATTATTGGAAACTCTTTTAGAAACTACGACTAGTATTTGTATCCCACTCCCACAGAGGAGTTTAAAGCATACTTAGGAAATGCTGTGACTTTGTCTTTCCTACAGTAAAATGCCCTGATCACAGATTAGCACAAAATTTTGCAAGTGGGAGGAAAGCAAGACAAATGTGATGTTTGTTACATATAAAACTAAATAAATTAATCTGTGTTGTGAAGAATAACCCCAACACACTCAGTGGTAAAAACAAACTCATTAAACAGATGATGTTCCACTGGATCCAGTCTGTTGATCGATCACTTTGGTCCACATTGAAATATCTTAACAACTATTTGATGGACTCTGGTGTCACACTAATATTTGTAGAGTAAATTTTCTTCTTAGAGGTTGTTTTTATTCTCTCTTATCCACTGAATAAAGTCAACATTGTGCACACTTTCAGTTCAGATCTTCTTGGACGACATAAGACTCACGTTTATGATTTTGAGTGAAACCTCTCCACAGCTTCCAGATGGATTTCCTCTGTGCTCCACATCTCTAAAGTGCTTTTAACTTTCTGAAATGTTGAAATTCCCATCTGACCTTTACCATGAATTCCTGTCCCTGCGCATCACAGCCATTTATACAGGGGGAGTGAAATAAGGAAATTGTGACATCTAGCGGCGAAATGTTAACTTACATCTTTAACTTAAAAAAGTTTTAAAAAGCTAAAAAGTAACACGAAAAAATATATTTTAATTTGTAATATCGGTGTAACAAAGAACAAAAACGTTGTTAGAAATAATAGAGGAGCTTTAACAACACCAAAAAAATTTTCTTTAACTTTTTAGTTCGATCAATGTTTTTTTTCTTGATATGTGTTTCACATCGGTAGCCTATTATTTGTGGATGTATAGGGGTGGAATAGGGGGTTATGTTTTGTCTAACGGGATATTTAAGTGGCAACAAAAAGCACTTGAAACCTAAACCCTCATAACAATTTTGAATATCATATTTTTCTTTTTCTGCAGGTCAAAACTGTTGGATCAAATTGACTCAGAGAGGAATTTATTGTTATCATCATTAAAATATAATTACATATAATAATAATAATAATAATAATAATAATGTGAAAATATAAAGATTTTCTTTAGAAAAATTAAACAGGCAAAAAACTCTGGTACCTAATTTTCAGGGTCCTACCTGTCAGGGAGGGGGCTCTCTAGCCACGCCCCCTTCATTAAACAGGAAGATAAACCGAAACCCGTCTGTGTAAGATGAGGAGAACGCGACAGACCGTAGAAAAGCTGTAACGGATCACCGACCGAGCAGCACCGACAGAGCCGGCTGTTTGGACTGAACCACCTCGATAACATCTGTCTTCAGCTTCCAGCTTCGGTTATAGCTCAGCGACCGGAGCAAGTTTTATTATAGCTAAGTTAGCTTGTTTGCTAACTTTAACATCGGTCAGAGCTTCTTTCCACAGCTGGTACTGGTTGCGCAACACTCGCTAGCTAACATCTCACCATGGGATCCAGAGCGTCCACGTTACTCCGAGAGGAGGAGATCGAAGAAATTAAGAAGGAGACTGGCTGTAAGTTGAGCTCAGACTAATTCCTGAGATGAAGATACGGACTGTTAGCTAGCTGCCTTCTGTACTCACATCTAATACACCTCTCATGTAGTTACACAACTCTTGAAAGTCTGTCATTGCTTCAGTTAAATCTCCAAATCACACATACTCGAGGGAGGTTAATAGCATTAAGGGGCGGGATACAGCTGCAGTCATCCAAACAGACTTGTAGCAGTGTAGTGATGAATAGTATTTAGGTGAGAGGTTGTGTTCCCTGGAGCACTGCATTTCTGCTCTCTTCTGGTGATTGGGTAGTAAAAAAATCTTTTGCCTCTGTGGTGTCCTCCCTGCAGTCTCCCACAGTCAGATCACCCGCCTGTACAGCCGCTTCACCAGCCTGGATAAAGGAGAGAACGGCACCCTCAGGTGAGCACAGACAATATTGTGAAAATAAACACATCAGACAGCAGAAAGATGCTGTGGGCTGATTAGTCTGGTTCCTCCACTGGTCTACAAAGACATCCTGTGGCAGAGGTCTGCTTAACAGTTACTTCACAAGTGTCTACATATTTTAGCAGACCTAACTTGTTTCCATAATGATGAAGAATGAAGTTATTCGTCTCACGGCTTTGTGAATTGTTATTGAGGGGAATTTCTTTCTGGTCATAACTCTATGACACATAAAAACAAGACAAAGAAAAACCATGAAACATTTTTTTAATTAATGTGACTGTTTTTTTTTTAATTTTAATTGTAGGCTAACCATGATAGCTATTTTTGACCTTTTAACTATTTTAAGGTTATGTATTTCATTGCTGTTATTGTTCCACCTATTTCATCCCTGTTGTGGCCTTAACTCATTTGTAACTCACATTGTTTGTCAATTTGCACATACTCTCAGTATCATTGTTAATGAGAGTCGCCCACAGTGGTTTCTCCAAGAACTTTAAATGAAGGTTGATGATGATGATGATTTTATTACTTTGCACATTGCTCAGTGAATTACTATTTGCAATCTTCCATTTACAGCTTTTTTTACTTACAGTGTTTGTTGTTATGCATTGAGTCTAATTCCTCGTATGTGAAGACTTGGAAATAAAACTGAATCTGATAAATACAACAAGGAAGAACTTTATTCATCTTTGCTAAAAAAAAACCCCACAAGGAAACACCGTTTAGCAGCTTTCAGTATTAGTGCAAAAATATACAAAAAATACCAAAATACAGGATAAAATAATGTTTAAAAATTGCAAGCATTATCAGTGAGGTGTTATCTACAAGGGAAAAGTCATGGAAATGTTGTCACAGGTGGGGTTACTGTGCAGTCATTGAAAAAGGACTTTATTTAAATTGATTTGATAAGATTGATTTGTGTAATATTTGATGATTGTTTCTTAATCTGTGATTCCACTGTTCAGATAAGAATTATCACCTTCTTAATTGGGTGTCAATGAAGTGTGAAGTCTTATCTGAGCTCAGTCCCTGAGTGTTGAGCTGAGACCTCAGTGCGACTTTTCTCTGGTTACAACTTCTGGCTCAAGACCGAGGTGATAGGTGAAGAAAGAGGGTAATCATTAAGCAACTAAATCTTTCCTTTAAACCTCAGTGGGTGACGAAGATTCATTTACAGATCTCTCTCTCTCTCTGTCTCTCAAGGGCAAAATAAAAACAGTGCACACACCTCCCTTTACTGGTCCTCAGTCTCTTAAAAGATGTTTACACATAACAAGTTCCTGCTCCAGTCACAGCAGAGTCCAGTTCATTCTCGTATTTTTCTCAATGTGACTTCCTTATCATTCACTCGTTGACACAACAGTGAGATTTTACATGTCCGGTCTCACTCACTGACACAGACCTGAATTCAGTCACTGGCTTTGTTTCACCTGTAAACTGCTTCCAGAGACTAAATAATTACACCTTCCTCTGAATAATGAAGACATGATCCGTGTCACATCTTGTTAAAGTGAAGCTGAGTTGTTGTCAGGCTTTGAGTGAACAGAATCTGCTGTTAGAGTTTGTTGTTAATTGTGATCATATCTCCTGCCGTCTGCAGCCGAGAAGATTTCCAGAGGATCCCAGAGTTGGCCATCAATCCTCTTGGAGACAGAATCATCAACGCCTTCTTTCCTGAGGGGTGAGCTTCTGTAGTTTTATTTTTTTGTGCACTGCTGCTGGTTTGACCCAGACCTTCATGCTCTTCAGTTGTGGCTCTGTCTTTTCTGCCAAATCTGTGGAGAAATAAATCAAGTGGTGTTGTGAGATGTCAGTCGTTTGGCTGTTTTTTTTTTTTTTATCAGTGTGGAGTCAAAAACCAGATGTTTTCTGGACGTATCATTATAATCCCAAAACGTCAGATGTGTAGGCGTTTTAATTCCAGCCGTGGCTTTTAATGGCTTCACATGGCTTCTTGTTTCTCTGGTTTTGGCCTATATTCTTCAGAGCAGCTTGCACAATGGTGTTGGGTTACTACAAGTTTGAGTTTTTTGTTGTGTTGTCCACACAGCTTCATTTGGAGTGCAAAGGTAATTTGAGCCAGCACCAAAAAAAAGAAAAATCAGTGTGTTTTCTGTGTGAATGTGTTTTGCAGAGAGGACCAGGTGAACTTCAGGGGCTTCATGAGGACCTTGGCCCACTTCAGACCCATCGAGGACAACGAGAAGAACAAGAACGCCGCAGCCAGCGAGCCGCTCAACAGCAGGACAAACAAGCTGCTGTGTGAGTGCAGAGCTGGGTCACACGGGCGGGCGTGTCCGGGTGGAGCCGCTGACCGGCGTCATGAACATTCACAGGGTTTCACCACCTGGGCTTAACCGTGACTGACTTATTTTTTATTTTTCCAGTTGCTTTCCGTCTGTATGACCTGGACAGGGATGACAAAATCTCCCGGGATGAGCTGCTGCAGGTGAGTTTGTCGTGGTGTCATGTGGATGTGAGTCACAGGACAGTTTGTGGTGTCGGTAAATCAGCCAAATGGTAATAATCACATTTCGAAGACGTTTTTTCTTTCCTCTGTTGAAATCCATGATTATTACGTCTGAAGATATTTGCTCTTCGCTGCGTTCAACAGAGGAACAAATGCTATTATGCAACATCCATTTTAAAGAGCTCTGCACAGAGGGAAGGATTTCCATGTCGATGAGAAGACTTTGCCCTCGTGCTGATAATGATGTGATATCTCACCTTAACTACCGGTTGATATTTCCCAGACAGTCTAATATCCTGTATTTTGGCTTCCTCTGCGCTCCCTCCGTGTTATTTGTCGTCCCTCGCTGAAGCCGCCTCGGTCTCGGTGACATTGTGTGACCTGTAATTGCTGTAAGCTCCGGGTTAAATGACTCACGACGGATCTCTTGTTTTGCGCAAAACATTTGTGTGTCACCTGCTTCACCTGCTGCACGAGCCTGAAGGACTGAACGTGCTGCTCAAACTAATGTTTGTCTGCTTATTTTTCCTCTAAATGTGCTGCTTCTGATCATGTAACTCCTGCTGTTTACTAACCAGTGGACAAAAATAACTACAAATTGTCCTGTTTGTTGCTGAAACACATGTAGCATTAGCATTGGTTTCACATAATTTCCACCATTTTGTTTCTGTTGTTTAATCTGTAGCAGCAGCTGTGTTTTTACTGGTTTTCACAAACCATTAAAGTAAATCGATCCAACACACATACACAGGGTGATAGCTGGAATATTAAGAGCCTGTAAGAAACTATTTTAGGCATAATTGACTATTTATGAAAAACTTGTGAGCGATATTGTGATGGTTTGATGCCACGACTCAGCTGCAATGATGCAGTTCAACCCACTGTCGAGTCTCAGCTTTATTAATAGTGTCCCATCGAAAAACAATATAGTGCAGTAAAATAATAAAAATCCAATTTAAAAAATCCATGAATAAAGTGCTTCTATGTGTAGCTCCCACATCCTGAACCCATATGATGTCAGAAAATTACAACCAATCACAAAAATCCCCCCAATTTCCTCATTGGTTGTATTTTTCTGACATCACATGGGCTCATTTAAAATGGCAGCCTCCATGAAACTGTCACATTCCCCTAAATTTTTGTCATGATGAATCCTCCAAACTGTCTTCTGTCCGTGGGTTTTTTATTTTCTCCTCTGATTGGTTCAGGTCTTACGGATGATGGTTGGCGTGAACATTTCAGATGAACAGCTCGGCAGCATCGCTGACCGGACCATCCAGGAGGCCGACACCAACGGAGACAACTCCATTTCCTTCAATGAGTTTATCAAGGCGAGTTTTCTGGTCACCTCACGAACCACTCTGTTATTCCTACTGCTGTATATGTAGTTTGTAAGCTCCCCACCAACATCAAATACTCTATTTGAAGGATTGTGTTTAATTAAAAGCCCTGACTGAGTACCACCACCACATGCACATACATTTTTAGCATTGGAAACCCCAGCGGGACACAAACTGGAGACGGCAGTGGCCACAGAAAAGAGGGGAATAGACGTCCAAGGACATATTTTACATAGTACAGAATGATTTTCCATATGCACAGAGTGAAATGGGAATCTTGTGGTTATAGTGAGAGCAGAGGATAAACTGGGGAAATGGTTTTTGTTAATCCAATCCCTGGTTTTCACTAACAAGTTAAAGAGATTCAAACTAATTTAACACTCCCAGGAGAAGTTTGTAGTTTCATGTTTTACTTTCACAGATGGTTTCAGTTGGTGTTTGGAGCTGCAGTGGATTTATTAATGCTGTGTTTTTATAATGTTACAGCAGCTTGAAAACTAAACTTGTTGTGTTTTCTTCTCTCAGGTTTTGGAAAAGGTGGATGTGGAACAGAAAATGAGCATCCGGTTCCTGCACTAAAGTTTCCATTTTCCTTATTTTCTGAGTAGAGCTTGAACATGTCAGTCGATGTCAGGACACAAACTCATCCTGCTTCTCATTGGGCGGCCGCCGCCCACACTACGAGTACACGCTGTCAGACCAAGCATCGGGTAGAAAACTTCGTAGATCCTGAGTTTCTGCCTTTCTGCACTTCTCTGTAAACAAAGGGAACAGCTGCGTGCCTTGGGTTGTTTTATGCAATGTCACTATGTATTTTCTTTTCGCAGTAATGAAACATTATTTATTAGAAAACTATTAGATTAGTGCCACCATCACATGACAGATTATTTTATAGCAAGGCACTATAAAGCTTTTTGCTATTGCAGTGAGTAAGTTTACTCGTCTGCTGCTGTTCTGTTGATCTTTAGCTGCGTTCGTATGTAAGTGAACCTGTACGATGTGTTTCTGCTCCACAAAAGTCAGTGTTTTTAACACTAACAGGATCTCACGGTCCCTTTTCTTTTGACTTGCGGCAGAACGAGTCAGACCTGCCTGCTCTGAGTTTATCCCCTGAATCAAAGCAGGACCTGCTCCACAGATTTTGTGTTTCACTCCCTGAAGTGCCATGGCTTTGGTTCCCTTTTGTAAGTTATTGTCTCAGCAGGATGCAGAAACCTACAGCCATGTTTGTGTGTTTTGTTTTCATATGGATCAACCTACCAACTGCCAATAGACTGTAATTACGTGTTTCAAAGGTCAGACTTCAGCCAAAGCAAGTTTGAAGATTTTCCCAAAGTCTTTTAGTGGCCTTTGGAAGCCACAGCTGGCTTAATGTGATATTGAATGAATAACTAATTACAGGTGGTGGTTAGATTGAAGATCTCACGCAAAATGCTGCTGTGTTTAGCATGTGAGTCTGGAATCACTGAGAATTAGCTGCCACCCTGACCCCCTTTAAAATAAATAAATAAAAGTTTTGCCCCCTTATAGAGACTTACTTATGTCGAGGCTGTCGTCGTGAGGTTCTGTGGTGGAAATCAGGCTGCAGACGACTTAATTTGTAGCTTTAGAACAAGTACTGATAACCTGCTATGCTTCTATTTATATGATCAGTCTCCCTGTACTAAAGAAGAAGTGTTACATTGATTTATGCACTGCTCAACATTTTGTCTTCCTCCACCAACTCGCTCCAAGTCAATCCAATGCATTAAAAAGTACAGACGTTTTCTTTACAGGCACTTGTACACACAGGCCGGAGAGCAGATGTGTAAACCCTTTTTAATCTTTAATGTGAGTTTGTTAAATTATTACGAGAACACCCTCCAGCAGCAGGAAATACAGCTCAACCATTTTCTTAATCATTATGTGATTATCAGTCTGGTATAATTGACATGTTTGTGTGTGCTGTTGGTCTAGGTATTATTCAAAGTGATTCATGAATTTGATTTGAATAAATTAAGTGCCATGCTTTCTTTGTGTCGTTTATTGGGAATTTGACAGGGCTGTTTTTAGTTATTTTGTTTTTATTTGTTTATTCCACTTAGATTATTTAATAGTAAATGTGTTGGAGTCTTGTCTGAACATTGGACTAAAATCAGCTACTTTTGTTGTCGACAGTTCGAGGTTGACCCTACTTTTTATTTTTTAATCTGATTTGGTGTTTTGAAGAAAACACGAACTTGTAAAAATTTCATTTGGGAGCAGGCGTCAAAGGTTTTAAAATTTCCGATTTACATGAATGCACCAAATTATGTGTGAGAGGGGCTAACGGTGTTTGGCAAATGTTTTAATATTTTTTAAGCGTGACTTGTGATATTCACGCTCGTTTTAGTTTTATTTTATGGAGGACCAAAACCGCCAAAATAAGAAATAAACAAAAGTGAAAATACAAACGAATATAAAAAAAATAAATATATACATGAATAAATGCATAAAAGTAAAAATAAATAAATAAAAGTAAAAATAAAAATAAATAAAAGATACATTTTTGTGCTTGTCTGGCGTAGTTAGCGACAGTAAAACTACGAGACTGATTGATTGCTGTTCAGTACCGTGGAAGAAGAGCCAGCGTTTCCGGGGCGGGCTTTAAGCTTTGATTGACAGCTCTCCGGCTCAATCAGCGCGCTCTACTGTTAGCCCGTAGTAGCGGCAGAGCGAAAATGGCGTAGAGCGAAGGGTGTCGGAGAAAGAGACGACGGGACCTTCTTCTCTCCTCCTCGGCGGAGGAGGAGGGGAGAGGAGAGGAGAGGAGAGGGTCCGGGCTTTATTAATCTTTCTCCGCATGTGTCCTCACCGACGCGGTCCCTCCGAACAGCGAAATAAACCCGGCAGCCGTTCAGCTTTGGGAGACCGTAATGTGTCACCGTAGAAGAAGAAACCCCCCCGGCTTTTGTTTACCATTGTGTGCAGCTGCAGCTCAAAGCACAGAGGCAACATCTCTGCATCGTTTCAGATCCACTCACACCAAGGTCAGTGCTGCTGCCTGCTCCTTTATCTCCTTTTATACATGTGCAGTGGAGTTTAAAAGGCTTCAAATATGCATTGTACTGTTTCAGTTGTTTTTACTCAGTCATGTCTGAATATCTACTTTTACCTGGAAGTCCTGGTCATTAGGTGGCATTGTGCACCTGTCCATTAACATTTTTTAGTTCAGTCCTAGTGGGATGAATGGCGTTGTCTGTTGAGTTTGTGCAGTGGTCTGTCTGGTCTATTTAATTAGGTCAAGTATTGATTATCAATTAGTTAAATTTACAGGTTCTTTTTCCCAGTGTGAGGAGATTAGACAGATGATAATAAACTCACCTGGCTAATAATCAGGCCAAATTCTTGTCTCGGCTGAAACTGCTGGTCATTTATAAGTCGTCTGAAAAGGACATTAACTGCCAACATTTTTTTAATAATTATAGGTATTTGTTTCAGGGGATGTGTCGTTTTTTCTCTCTTATCTGAGTTTTATTTCAAATAAGCATTTGATCAGTAAATTTTTCCCAGTGAATCAGGTACTCATATATAAATAATAATAAACCAGTTTCACCACAAACTATTGTCTTAATCTTTCAGTTCATATTTCATATCTCTTAGGATACATTTTTGATTTTTTTATGTGAAATAATTTTAACATGATCCTTTTTTATAGTTCATGTACCAACTTTTAAACGACATGTTTGCTGTGCTAATGTTTACAAAAAAGAGAGGAGTCTCATACATATTGGACAGTGTCTTCAAGTTGAAGAGTCAGACCCGCCTCCTCACTCCTCCCTTCATATCCAAATATGGTCACTTCTGGCTCCAAACAACCATCATGGCCACGTTCAGATACCAAACTCCTGGATCAGAATGAGTCCACAAACCAATGAGTGATGTCACGTTAGCTTTGTTCGTTTCTACAAATAATAAGCAGATGTCACTATGGCATCATCAGTATAGCTTCAGTTAAAGCAGAACTGTACAATAACTCAGGATGAACATGTGTATTATTATTATTATTATTATTCCAGGAGGAGATTTCCACTTAATCTCATTGAGAATCCAGCAGAAGCCCCGACAGATCAGACCCAGGACCACCAACATGCTGCTTCCACTACCAGCGAGACCTGTGGAGGTAAAGAGTCATTACCAGGACGACCTCTTTCTGGGCTTCTGGGACACGGGTGTCCTCTTTTCCTGCTGTTGCTGGGACATTGGCCACCTTTCCTCCTCCTCCTCCTCCTCAGCATCCTCCTGTCCCGGCCTGTTTCTGCAGCCTGATCGTCAATGAGGACATCTGGGCGGGCGAGACCTGACGATGCACATGCTGGTCGTGTCTACATGCAGCCTGATACTGACCCTCACAGAGAGACTCTCAGTGAGATTCCCATCATGCTGCATGTAAACACAGTCACTAATATCTCCCAGAAAAAGTAAAAAACAACCCTACTCTCACTGCAATTAGATCAAAGCAGTTTGATAATGAACAAATGAACTTCTCCCCTTCTCTGGGTAGAAAGTAAAGACACAAGATACTGTAGCAAAGATCAAGGCCTGTGATATCAGTTAAAGTCATCGGGTGTTTTGTTCTGTTTGTTTCGTTGCACTACCTCATTACCATAGCAAGTCCAGCAGGATTGAAAAGGAGCGTGATCAGTAGCTTAATGGTCGTCAGGCGCCACAGAAGTTTTATGTACTTGGATAAGTTTAGTTTTAATTTTCGAGGGTTAATGAGGGCGGCTGTTGACGGGTAAACACGAGAGGACGGAGCAGCCCAAATGCACATGATGCACACGACCATAAACTTTTATTATTTTTTGAGAAAAACATGCAAACTGTGCTCCTCCTATGCATCTGTTGTGCAGTTATTGTGCTTTATCCAGTATTCCCCCAGTGATCACTCAGATTTGAAAACTTGTGTTTTTTATTCTGGTGCAAATTCATTTTATTTTTTCCCACCTGAACATAAATTTAATTTACTCTTATAAACGGGACGTTGTGTACACGCTGCAGGTAGAGATCGAGTTTTCCTAGTTGATTTATTTTTTGTGCCACAAATCATGAGACAAAAATATATCTATGCTTGGGGCCGTATCCATAATGATTCCTCGTACTCAGAGTTGCTCCAAGTGACGAAAAAATCTAAGAAAATTATTTGAATTGTGACGTTTTCCTCTGAAAGTTGGGACTAGATCCCAGTGAAGAGGAAACAGTGAATGACTTCATGAGATGTGTTCACAAACAGATGAAGTACTGAAGTTACCACCACGGTGAATAAATATACCAACTATCAGCATGTGAATACTGTGCAACAGAGATGTTCAATATATAAAATACTGTTCATAATTACACAGTGTCGTCATGGCAACAAGACGATGATTCAGTAACAGGTTCTGTCCACTGCAGCTCAGAGATGAGTCTTTATGGATACATTTCTCCTAACCTGAAAGAAACCCTGGTCTCATTTGTTACTTTTTTATTTTTTGCTTAATTTTCATGATTCCTACAAAAAAAAGATGAAATCACCTTTTACCGGGATTTGTGCAATATTTGATCTTAACTGTCATGTTGTTGACCAAACTGTATATTGTATAAACAAGTGACAAGTTGTTTGAAAGCAACAAAATCACCAATGTCTTCCATTAAGATATGTATAGACTCATGTGCATTAAGCTTATTTAGCGGGACTGTGGTGCCAACATTATAGTAGCCATGCATGACCAGTAGTGATGCTTGCTTCATGAAGAATAGTGAAATCAATTCTAGACTAAGCTGGAAACCATCGCAGTAAAAAATGATCGGGTGGTAGATTGACGTACTGCACCTTTTTTAAATACGCCACATTTAGATGCAGCTTTAACCTGACATACACTCTGAAAAATGTTTGTTTTTCCCCTGGGTAAATAATGGACTAACTATAAGTTGGCCTCATTTAACCCAGTAAGATGTTTTTTTTTTTCCTTACCATCCTGTTGTTTTTCCCAGAATTTGGTCATTTTTACCAAACATTTTATTACTTTTACCCCAAATCTTGTTGTTTTTACTCCACATTTTGTTATTTTATCCAATATTTTCTTGTGTTTATCCAACTGTTAAACGATTTCCTCCCACAATTTTGTCATTTTCACGCCCCTCTTCTTGGTTTAAAACAACCTATCATTTTTAGGGTGTCATGTCCGGGTTGAAACCACAGTATGCCAAAATCACGGTATGCAAATACAATGTTGATTCAAGCCGTTTAGCGTGGGCTGGATTTAAGTCCTTTCTGACAGAACTGATGTGTGTTCTTGTATTTATGCACTCGACAGAATTTATAGTCAAATCTGCAACAGCCAAAAAATCCTCCCATGACATCGAGCCTAACGTGTGACGATGTCTTTAAAAGTTAAATCCCAGACGTGAATCTGACGGGTCGGGATCTGACGTCCAGTCGTGATTTAGTCCTAGAATTAAGATCTCACATTGCATTGTACATATTACCTCATAGTTTTGGGATTCAGAGCATTATATTTTAATCCATAAAATTGTATTTGATTAGAGTTTTAGAAGCAATAACCTACAATAATGCATGAGTTTAGTGCCAGGGTGTAAGTGTTAAAGGATCCTGTAACGTCCCCTCCCCTCCGAGCTAGCTAGCTATTTTTTTGGCTTAGGGTTTGGGATACTTCCTGCAGGTATACAAGAGGACAGCTGTAGCATCATAGTATCAAACTTTCCCTGCCTTGTGTTCTTATAAAACACCAAAACCAGTCCAAACCCATCGGTACATGAGAGATGCTTTAAATTTTAATTCCTGTAGCATTTTTACATCCACAGAAAAACACACCCTTTGTTTGTAGAAATACACACTTCTCAGTAACTCTGTGGCTGCAAAGGACTCACTGAACGAACTTGACACTTGTTTGAAAAGCACTTTCTCTCCATGTACTGACTTGCACCGTCATCATCACCATCCTTGTCTTGAGTACTGTGTTCACAAAAAACCCTGTGATGCTCTTTCTGGGGATTTATAATCAAATGTACGAGCAAGTACGTAGGCGTCTAGCGAATATATGGGTTTAAAAAAAATATGCATGACTTAGCAGAATAATGAATGATTTGTATTGCATGCAATAATCCAACTTTGTAATGTGAATGAGTGTAATTAGGAAAATTATCGAGGTGTTCTTATTGGATGTTCTGTGACAAGGCGACGGCGACACGGGGACGTTCGTCTGACACCAGGTGAAGCGAAGTGGAGCAGCTTCGACCTTCACTGATGGTTTTACACACTGCACGACGTCCCTGCTCTCACTTGTGTTGTGTCGAACGTGACCGGGCAGCACAGCCGCAGTGCAGCTGAAAAACACAAATCAACCTTTGTCCCATCGAGGAAGAAGAAAAAAAAAAAAACAACAAAAGCTAAAGTTAGATTTATGACATTACTTTGTTGATCAACTTTTCCACTGAGGAGGTGGACTGTGTAGAAACTATGCACTCCAGAGGGAGGAAATGGGCATGCTTATTATGTGTGAGCCTCTTGTCTGGTTTTGTATTAACTTAAAAAAAAAAAGAAGAAAAGAATCTGTATCAGAAATTCAGCAATAAAATGCAGCATGGTGCCAATTGGACGACTGACTGGGTGTTGCTGTTTGTTCACAGTTTGAATTCCTCTATTGAATCAACAACATATTGTACAACAGTGTGTATCATTCCTGAGTCAGTTACATGGCGTACAACTAAATATTATTGAGTGACAAACTGAATTTTGAGCTCATCAGAATCGTTTAGAAAAATTATTTCCCAGCTTTTTTTTCTCTCTTTTTAAAGGAGACATGTTACACTGGTTTCAGGAAGTTTAAATAAGTCATATAGACCCATTTACAGCCTACGTCATCAAGAAGCTGCGTGTGCATTTTGGCAACAGAAGTGTGTTGTATATATAAATACCAGTTTACCTGGTATTGTCTGCACCTCTCTGGGAAGAACCGCGTGGAAATGTAGCCCATCAAAATGTCTGGTTGTTGTGTTTTTTATCTTGTGCAGAGACTCCTTAGTGAGTGTGGAAGCTAGCTGTTAGCATTAGCAGCGTTAGCCGCGGTTTTGGTGCATGCCATCAGCCTGTTATCATTTTTATATTGGACACTGGCAGTTTAGATTGTTATGTTATATTAACGAGGCTTGACAATCGAGCTTCATCGTACATAACGTTTTTATCTCGTCAACACCACAACAACTGTTACCATGACAACCTTCCGTTTATACCCGTCATTAACTACGGTACCAGCAAGTGCAAAAGCCTAATACATCACAGTTAAGTTATCCGAGCAGTTCATGTTCATTTCTGTTAAGGCAAAGAAAGTGAAATCAGCACACAATAATACTTACCCTGCCATACAGGTGCAGTTTGCAGTGTGTATATAGTCCTCCACTTTGTTGATAATGCACCAGAGTAGCTTGACAAGCCTTTGCTAGCCGCCATACTTCCGTTGCCACAATGCGCCCGCATACTTCTTTGTTTACTAAC
>OOFC01025495.1:2280-15496 GCA_900323345.1 Pseudochromis fuscus | reverse complement strand
CCCCAGAGTTAACCCTCGCACGGCTCCTCGCCGAGCGGCGGGAGGTTTCCACTCAGGGTTCTGGGTCGGTACCGGGTTCACTGCTCTGTCAGCACAGATCCACGGGAAACATGAGCCACAGTTTCAGTGTCTCCACATTTTATTTCCGTTCCAGTGAATTTGAGTTTCTGTGCGTTGTCTTCATCGACATTTAATCCTTCAAGTCTTAACTTGTTCCTCACGTTGTTATTTCCTCTCAGTTTCTTCCTGTTGCTCTTCCTCCATCTGTTCATCTCTGCAGGAGAGTCGCAGAAATCAGCTCATTACACACTCAACATGAAAACTGAGATTTGCAACTTCAGATCATTTCCCCTTTCACATATTTTCCCAGACATATATCATTCACTGTATTAATAACATCACACTGATCATGTGTGGAGGTTTCTACTGAAACAAGGAGGCGTGTTGGGATCTTCACTTTGTTCACACATACAGTCCTGTACCTGTGATGTTTAAAATAATCTCTGTAATTCTCAGTGTGTGAAACATTAGGATCTGAACCTAAAATCCATCAGTGTGTTGACAGCACATCAATGTGTTTTCACCTGAGTCAAAGTACTGATACTCATGGTCAAATCTTACTCAACTACAAATAAAAGTTATTGGTCAAAATGTTACTCAAGTTAAAGTACTAAAGTACTTACCTTTAAAAATACTTAAATATTCAAAAGTACAAAGTAAAAGCACATTTTCTAATATCAGTACATTGCTGTATTGTTCTCAGTGCCCGAGTCAATCCCCGACTAACGTCTGCTTCCTGTTAATGTGGTATTTTAATCTGAAAGGGCTTCAATGAAAAGAAAACTCCTTCCTGCAGAGTGTGTATAATACTTTGTTGGTGACTGTTCAGTTTTGCTTTTTTGTTTTCAAATTTCCCATCGAGAGGCTAACATGCTAACATGCTGTTTAGCATTTTAAAAAAAACACAAAACCGTGCTGTTTCCTGTCTTCCCTCTTTATTGTTCAGTTCTGCTGTCGGTCACTTCCTGTCGATTTGTGCGACGGTAACTCTACCTGGACAAACTGCCTGAAACACATTGCAGCATAGACTGTATATAAAGTAAGTAACCACACACTTCCTGAATGTAGTGGAGTCCAAAGTACAATATTTGTCTTTGAAATGTAGCAGAGTGAAAGTAGAAGTTTCCAAAAAAACAAATACTCAAGTACAAATACTATAAAAATGTACTTAAGTACAGTACTCAAGTAAATGTACTCTGTTACTGTCCACCACTGGTTTGCACTGATTTATTTTATTCCTCCTGACCAGAAACCTTTGGACTGAAAACTTACATAAAATTTGTACACCTTTTTAATTTGCCTGGATGTGTATTTGACAGAGAGTAAACTTTGTTTCTCTTCACTCAAGTTCAAGCCTGTGTTCATTAAACATTTATTCCAACATCAGCTCCAAATGTAGTTAACAGTTTATGATCCATGTCGTATGGAAAAAAACAAGAGAAACAAACAACCTGGACCAGGTTCAGTATCAGGGTTCACCACAGCTACACCAGGATCCATGATCCATGATCTGATCTCCTCAGCACATACTTCACAGTGGACACACTAACTTCTCTTTAACTTCTTTAGCTGTGTGTATGTCAACTCACTGCCATTAGAAATACAACAATAACATTAAATGATGCAGCTTCCTCCAAGTCTTCACTTTGTCTGGTATAAAACACATCATTCATCAGTTTGTTCAGGGACAAACATCCTTTAGATTTTCAGAGATATTTTTTTCTCCATGTTACATAGAACATTTCATCCTGTGTGAGGAACTGAAACTTTAAAACTCAGACTCAAGTAAACTGTGAAGGGCCTAAGAAATCTTCCTGCCTGACTGCGTGTTGTATTCTTAAATTTCATAAGCAGAGATAACAATAAATCAAGTCATTTTCTAATCATTAATTCACTGTAACTGCAGTTGTTTCAGAAACCAGTCTTACATTCAGGACTTGAAATTATGATTGAAGTCTTGAAACCTAAGACAAATATTGACAATGGAGCAACAGATGTTTTACTGAGCTGGTGAAATGAATCCAGTGACAGAGGAGGGTCCTGCAGGGTCTAGATGTGTCCCTCTTCCCACACCTGATTCAAATGATCAGGATCATTATCAGGCTTCTGCAGAGATGATGATGAGCTGATCATTTGAATCAGGTGTTGGACGAGGGACACATCTAATGTCCCGTCCACACCGAGACGAAACTAATACGTCTCCCCCGAAAACGGATATTTATATCTGTGTCCACACGAAAAAGCTGAAACGCTGTAGTCACTATGCCAGGCCTGTGTGTGGCGCTGTAACACTGCCACAGAAACACACCAAAACAAGGAAGAAGACACAGAGCATGTGCATTAAACTCGTACAAGGTAAGACCAACAACAACACACACATGTTGCTCACGGTAGTTGTGTAGTTTCAGAAGATTTTGCAGTAAAAGTCAAAACCAGTCCAGTAGCTGCTGCAGCGCTAACGCCACGCTGTGTTCCTCCATTTTTACTGTTGTTGTCGGGGTTGTGCAGGTTAATTAAGGGTCAGAGGCGGGGCTACAGCACCAAAGTTTCAGGAGGATGTGTATTTGCCGTCCACACGGAGACGCAGCGGGTGGCGTCTTCAGACTTTCCCACTCTGGGACCTGGTTTCAAAAAGGTTTCGGCTGCTGAATCTCCGTCTCCATGAGGACACAAGACGTAAACCATAAAAAACTTTGCTGTTTACACTGAAACCCGTCTCCATGTGGACGGGGCCTAAAACCTGCAGGATCGGGGCCTCGAGGACCAGGGAGGACACCTCTGCTCAGTGACATTTAAATGTTTTGCTTTTTTCAGCCTGGTTTCAGTCAGTCTGTACTGCACACAGTGTCATTGGTGGAGCATCGCACATCAAAGTGAGAGAACCAGAAAAACTCTCCAGAAACTTTCTCTTCAATGAGCCACTGCTCCCACAAGTTTTCACAACAGCTTCTACACAGGAAGGTAGAAAAAGTGTCGGCTGTCTGACAGCGCAGCCACCAGAATACCAGCCATGGTTGTGGTGTGAGGGGCTGGGAAGACGATCCAAAGGACAGACACCAGACACACCAGACTGGTTGGTCAAATAAACTAAAGTCTCTTTAATTAAAGACCAAAAACCACTGCATACCTTTCTGGAGGATTCAAACCAAAACAGTCCAAAGGAAGTCCAAGAAGAGGGTAATCCACAGAATGAAAAACCAAACTGAAAACCAAACTCAACAACTCAGACTAAGTTAGATGGGGTAGAGCACGTGAGGAGATAAGCAGTGTAACGGAGGCGAGGCATCAACAGAGGAGGGAGACATCGACCACCAACAAACAATCTCAGGAAGCAGGGAGGTGTTGGCTGAGCCACAGCGGGGGATGTCGGACATGCCAGGGACTGGAGAGACACCACGGGACAAGGGACGCCACCTGACAACCCATGGACAGGAAGAGGAGGGCTGTCAATCCTAATCCATCTAAAGTGGCATCGCTGGATAATCCAAGCATCGCTCAATGACCCACGAACAGGAGGGTCCTCACTTCACTGAGAACAACAACTGGTGTAAGATGTTCATCCAAATCTAGCTCACATACACAGTCATACTCAGTACAACATGAAGTAAGAGGCTTTGTTAGGTTGACATTGAACCGTACCACCACGTAACTTCAGGTTCAGCATCTTGCTGAAGGAGACTTCAACATGTGGACAGTCAGAGCCGGGGATCAAACCTCCAACATCCCAATTTCTGGATCATCTGCTCGACCACCTGAGCCTCAGCTGAGGTACAAATCCATGACCTCGACCGCAGGTCTGCCTCCTGATTCCCTGACCACAGACCCTCCCTTCACACTTGTGGGAAGGGAGGGTGACAGGAAATGGTTACGTTCTCCAGAGGCGCTGGGCAGTCCGGTTCACTTGTATGAGTCTACCAGCTGTATACACTGAATTAATTAAGTCCTTAGATGCATCAAGCTGTATTAATGCCATAAAAAATGCCATTCACAGACTTGCCAAAAGTCTCAGGTCAGACTGTGAAGCGAACTTCATCAGAGCCTCAAACGAGTTGTGACTGAACAAAGACGTACGACACCCAAGTGTCCAGAAGTACCTGGGTGAAGATGATGGTGCCTGGGAGTTTAATTGTCCCCATTCCTCTCACATGGGGGACACATGAGAGACAGTGGTCAGGGTTGGTCATAGGATCCTGGACTCATGCAGGTCAAAATTCTTACTCATGAAGTCCTGTGTACTTTAGCTCCTATAAACCTCATCCTGGTGTCAACACAAGTATATACAATGTAAACAGACCTGGTCTCAGCACAGGACCCTGAGGAACTCCATGACTGACTGTAGACTGAGCAGAACCAGCATCATGGACATGAACAAACTGGAACCTGTGATAAATATGATGTAAACCCATCCAGAGCGAGTCCTTTGATCCCAGTGACATGTTCCAGCTTTTGTAACAGAGTAACTTTCTCCAGTGCTGCTGCTGTGGTCCAGTCTAAAGCCTGACTGTCGTCTTCAAACAAACTGTTGCTCTGCAAAAGCTGACTCAACTGTTCAGCAACATTTTTTCCAGGACTTTAGAAGTAATGTGGAGGTTAGACTTTGGTGTTTAGTTAACAAGGTCTCTGGATCCATAGTGGTCTTTGTAAGAAGCGGTTTGATTACGATAGCGTTACAGTGTTAATTAAGAGTGGAGCGTGTTGAACAGTCTAGTCCAGATGAGATCTAACAGATAGTTTACAGTCTGGATATCAAACTTATCTGGAGCCAGTTTTAAATATGACTCGATGTTTCCTGCTCTGGCCCCAGGAATGTATTTAACTGAACAAGCCTCAGAATAGAAATGCAAGTCACCAGCGTCTTCCTCTCTGCGGGTGTGTCGCTGAGTGAACGGCTATGGACTGAAGTCTGGTGGTAAACCACAGGCTTTTGTTTAGGACTGTGCCTCGGTCTGACAGTCACCCAGCTGCTCAGGCTAACAGCAGCTGTGCTCGGACAGTCCTCACCAGCTCCCAGGGCCTGGTAGCCTCCACAGGTAGCAGCTTACTTCCTGCAGTGCAGAGCTGTGCTTTTACTGAGCCCCGCCTCCTGTAGCACAGAAATACATTTATTACAGAGCTACATTTAATACTGTTTTCACTGAAGGAGCCAGAGGAGCACCGGGTGGTTGAACAAACACGTGTATAGTGCAGTTTATTGTTATAAGTGAACTAATATGAAATCATTTTCAGGACCCAGAACAAACTCAGAGAGGCCACTGAAATCTGCTGCTTCAACAGGAGATGTAACAGGTGAGAAAGTCCAAGAAAACAAGCTGATCTACTCCGACTAAAACTGAAGGGGATGTTGAAGGGGCTGATGCATGGAGCAGGTCAGTGGAGTAGGCCTCAGGCCTGAAGCCAAGTGGAGATGGACGCTTGTATTGAGCCACTTTGAGCAATATTTGGACCAGAGCCGTGAGGAATCAGATGTAGCAACGAGAAGCTGACTCTGAGACGACGACGACGGCTGAGGATCAGCTGACAGAGACTCTGGGAGCAGGACGAGGAGGGATTAGCACCGAGCTAAAACAACAGAGCAATGAAAAAACATGTGGAGCCAGAAAACACTGAAGCACACACTGAGAGGCGGCGACAGGAGATCCAGACCTGCTGGATTACACACATGTGCAGCAGCCTCCAGTGGAAAGCACGCCTTTGACCCAGATTCCTGAAATCCATGAATGAACTCACACCACGTAGACACACACACTCACACACACACACACACACGTACAGGCAGGGATGGTGAGAAGAAAAACACAACAAGCAACAAAGCAGAAGTGGAAACTCAAAGTAGGAGCAATGCACTAATTTAATTTTCTAGTATCCAAACACACAGTGTGAGATTACATCGTTTAGAATAAGTTAAACAAAGGTAACAACACACAATAAACAAAGTAACACTCCTCAAAGTAGACAAATAGTCAAACATTTATTAAAATGCCTCAAGGCCAAATCCAGTCATACATCTGCAGACTGTGTGAATCAGTCGTGCACCTTCTGCACTTGCACATGTACACACAGTCAGAGAGCTGCACACCTGCTGCCAATAAGTCACATTAATCACAGCTGAAAAGTGCAGGAAAGCTGACGGCGAGGGAAAAAGAGCCACTGCCCATTGATGCTGAGGAATGCCTCTGAGAAGCATGTTTCCGGGGCCACCCAGTGATGAGGGCCTCCACCCCGCCCCCACCTCAGCCCAGCATCCAGGAGGAATTGTATGTGTTGGCCCCTCCCTGTGGAGCGTCACACAAGGGAGCAAATCAAAACTCAATTTGCTATTAATCCATCTAATTGAAGAGGCAAATCCAAGGTAGGTGCTGCCTTTGATCTGCAGCGGGGGCAGATTACAGCTGCTTAAGCTTCTTAGGAGCCACAGAGAGGACGAGGGGTCTACCTCCCTCTCTCCCAGGGGTTCTTTCTCTTTCTCTGCCTCCACGTGATGTTTTCCTGTAAACCATTAATGACAGGGAGGAGGCAGCACAATCAGCCTGTCAGACCCTGCTGAAAGAAACCAAATGTCTGAAACACTTTGACAATGGGTCCCATTGAAGGAGCAACATACAAACACATTTTCTCTTCTTTTGATTTGTACCACAGCTCACACAGGCCTCCCTTTGATTTCATTCATGCTCTCTTACATTTCCTCTGTTCTCAGGAAACAGAACAATTGTGGTGGATAGTGATCTGTTCACAAAGTGTTTGTCCAGAACAAGGAAACATAAGTTATCAATTTGAGGAACATAAAAGAAACATGAAAGAAAAGAAAGAAGCTGCACCTGCAACAGTTGGTGTCTGTAGGCTCATCACTGATGATTCATTCTGAACAACATTAATGGACCTACTGCTGTAAATTCATAAAACTCAAACAGTTGAATCTCCACAATCTGAAAATCAGCTCAGATAAAACTGCACTCACTCAGTCTTCAATACATGTTTGAGTGAAGGTGTTGCTCATGTTGCTGTGTACACCTCATGTTCATTGTGCTGTATACTGAGCACAGTCTGCAGCCTCTTCTACATCTACATAGAGTTATTATTCAGAAAGTGGATCTGCTTAATTATTGCTCTGGTTCTTTTTTTCCTTTTTCTTATTATTACGTCTTTTTGAGGCTGAATTTGACCCCGACACATGCTCAGAAACTCACCAAAAAGAAGAAAGAAAAACCAAACCCCTCAGTGCTAAAATGGGCTCTGTAGCGCCACCTAGTCTCAGAAAGGCGTCCGATGTGGCCGACAGGAACGTCGCAGAGACACGGGAGGAAAGACAAATTGTAGTACTCATCAAGACCTAAAAATCCCACACTGATACCCTGAAGCTAAAATCAACAGGAACTCCACAAACTGTGATTCAATCTTAAATTGAACGTCAAAATTTCACTTTGAACTAAATGTAAGTTTGATGTGACACTGACACAAGCCTGGATGGTCACACACACACACACACACACACACACACACACACACACACACATATCATCTTTCTGTGATTATCAAACACTATCAAACAATAAAACTAATGTCTGCACCAGGCAGGGAGTAGCTCTGCTGCTCCATCACTGTGGGTGAACGTCCACCACCAACACTGTCCAGCTACTGTAGAGACACTGGACACACTCAGGAGAACTGGGCTGAACTGGGATTAGCTACAAGCTGGGATCATTAAACCAGCAGGATGGTGTCAAACCAACACAGTGTTGGTGAAAAACAACCAGAATTTAGCTGAAAAATAACAAAATGCTCAAAACATCTTCCTGGATGAAACTAACCCAGCAGGTAGTCTGATTTTAGTTATTTTTCAGTGTGTACTTTGGTAACTCCGCCCCCTCCTTGATGTCTGAAGTTATAATAACAACAGGTTATATTACTAATGGGGAGAAGGATGCAGAGAGACTGTAGTGTGTTCATGACTCAGGCAGGTGAGTCAGGGAGGTAGTGTGTTGACCAGAGTCCAGTGAGCAGCTGTGACTAAGGTGGGATGATAACTTCATCCACTGCTTCATGCTACACTCCCCTCTTCACTTCCTCTGATGTCAGACTGATCTCCCTGCCTCACCTCCTCCATGTGAGGTGTAGACACACTACAGCAACATCATGGCTGCACAGAAACACCGTCAGTGTCTCACAGCCATATTTGGACATGAAGGGAGGAGTAAGGAGGCGGGGCTGAAACTTGGACCTGAGGACACTGTCCAATGTGGACGAGGCTGGAGTTCAGGTCTGCTCTGATTGGAGACCAGCCACGAGTTGAGTCAAGTTTACTGAAAGATTTGATATGCAGAAGGAGGCATCATCTCAGGGTCCTCTTGGGTCCAGAGAAAGCACAGGGTCATATGTAAAACTGCTGGCTCAGGATAATCTGATGAAGGTGTAGTTCATGTGGTAACAACATCCAATAGATCAATACCAGCAAAACAACATGAAGGCTCAGTCCTGACCCCTCGTCCTCCATCTACAGGCTGTGGACATGTATCCTAACCGTCTGTGACTTTTTCCTTTGGGGACACGTGAAGGACAAAGTCTCTGTCCCTCCAGGACCTGTGACTCTGGATGATCTGCATCAATGAAGCTCTGCACACCATGAAAACATCTGGACTCAGCTTGATCATCACATTGTTTGCAGAGCATCAAGGGGCGGGGGGGGGGACTTTATTAGTTACATTGTTTCATGACAGATTACATTCCATCTTTAAACCTAAGTGCAGGGCGGGCTCTTCAACTCATGTCTGCTAATAACACAGCAGAGTTTGGACCAGACCAGGTTACCAGTGAGTCCTCCTCCGTCCTCTCTCAGCTGTTAACAGAATATTTCACATGAGTCTCCTCACCTCAGAGAAGTGAGACGTCTCAGACCTGATACCGTCCTGATCTGTCAGCCCGGTGGGCAGCAGGCTGCAGCTCACTGATGGAGACACTCGCTGGGAGTTACATCAGGTTTGTGGAGGTATCTGTCCCCGGACCCTGTCCTCACCACCCTCCTGTCCCTGCAGGTGTGAGGTCAGGAGACATCTGTCCACAGACCCTGTCCTCACCACCCCTCCTGTCCCTGCAGGTGTGAGGTCAGGAGACATCTGTCCACAGACCCTGTCCTCACCACCCCTCCTGTCCCTGCAGGTGTGAGGTCAGGAGACATCTGTCCACAGACCCTGTCCTCACCACCCTCCTGTCCCTGCAGGTGTGAGGTCAGGAGACATCTGTCCACAGACCCTGTCCTCACCACCCTCCTGTCCCTGCAGGTGTGAGGTCAGGAGACATCTGTCCACAGACCCTGTCCTCACCACCCTCCTGTCCCTGCAGGTGTGAGGTCAGTCAATGTTTAGCTCTGTTACGCTGTCGACATCTTTAAAGTGTCTGCGCAGACTGTGCTGCTGTGATCACATGGTCCTGTTTGGTCAATCATTGTCCTCAACACCCCCACTGCTCCTCTGAGGCCACTTTACTGTTAATCGTGTCTTTATGACCATGATGGAGACAACAACTGTGTCTTCAACAAGGAAGGACATCAACACACTGACAGCAGAGTATTTTATTTCATCAACATCTATGAGGATATTTTAGATCTACTGTATTAAAGAAGGAAACCAGGACCAAGCCATTGTTTGAAGTATTCTTTGGTAGTTTGGTATCATACTGATGGTTTCACACAAATGTAACCCTGGTGCTGTTGTTTTATCTGAACCTGACAACTTGTTGCTGCTGCTGCTGTCGTTTTTAACATGAAAGTCACTACACCATGATGTTAGTTAGTTAGCTGCTACCAAACAGATTCATTGAACAACATAATATAGAAATGACAATTGAGGACGTAAAATAATAAAATACAGAAATAAAGTATATAAGAAAATAAATGACACCGTGAGAAGCAGCTTATTTGCTCTCATCTTATATTTATTAAATATTATTATTATTATTTATGATCTTATTTACTCCATCATGTTGCTAAATTGTTTAGATTAGTTCAGACTTTTTTGTGGCTGAGTATAAATTTCATTTCATTTGTAAGAAAATGACAAAAAAATGAACCTTGACCCTTGAAGAGTAACTTCAATGGAGGTTTACTGGGTTTACTGGTCAAACTGGAAGGTTCAAAAAGAGGACGCCTTCCTGACGAGCTGCTTTCTGCCTCTTTGTTGGACGACATCCAGCAGATGAACCAGGTCAGAAACTGAAAGATGATTACACATCAAACAGACAATCATGTCCAATCAATCATGATTAATGTGATCAGGAGGTGGTGGTGATGGTGAGGGGACGAGGACACATCACAGAGAGATGTCCACGTGTTTCCTATTGTTTCCTCTGTGTGTGTGTGTGTGTGTGTGTGTGTGTGTGTCTAATAGAGCCCCTCCTGCACAGCTGGGAGTCATCCAGCGATCATGCCTCACAGAGGACATGTCCCCTGGTCTTCGTCCCAGTCCTCTGCAGACCGTGCAGTTCACCTCAGAGACACTTTCAGCCTCTCTGTAATAAAAGCCTCAGTTCTCCTGTTACTTTGACAAACATCAGTCCTGGTCCATCAGATCCCTCAGCCTGTGGACTCACCTCCGTCCACACACCTCCTGGACCCTGCCCGGTCCCTGCAGTAACCTGTATGAAACTCCTGCTCTGTCTAGGTCCTGCTTGTGGCTCCAGTGTAGCAGATGACAGTAATCTGCAGTGTGGGTGAGGTCCACATGATCTCAAACATCACACCAGGGACTGAAGTCAGCTCTGCTCTGTGAGTGCTCTTCAAAATAAAAGCATGGTGTATTGGAACGGAAGAGCTTGTCCCTGTGGAAGTCACACTATTCAGCTGTTACTACGGCAACATCAGGGCGGCACAGTAATCACAGTACTTGCTAGTTAGCTAGAAGAGAGTGGACTGTTGTACATGTATGGACTGTTCACACTGTTTCAGCTGAGAGGACAAAGACTCCTGTGGTCTGAGCGATCGGATACCAGTTGGTGTTTAACTCTGTCCACTTGTGATCCAATCACCAGACACACATCTAGGTCCATGTACGTCGTGGCCATTTGTTTTCCTATTGAGTGATAATACAAAAGGAAAGACAGAAAACGGGCTGTAATTCATTATCCAGTATCTGACGTCCTCTGATGACGCACCCTCTCTTGCTGGTGAGCTCGTGGTACAACTTCCAGGTCACGGAGCCAAAACGCACAAATGCATTTTAATTTTAATTTCCATTTACAAACAAATCTACTGTATTTTCCAGACTATTGAGCACACCTGTCTATAAGCCGCTATTGAACTGATTCGAACAGTTCCATGTGGTCCACTGTGACCGGGTCTGATGTGACGACGCTAAATGTATCAGCAGCACAGAGCTTGCTAGCTTGTAAAAAGCTAACGAGCTTTGTGCTGCCAATACATGAGAAACATCGGTGTTTAAGTTCAAAGCATCGGAAAAAAGTAGCGGCTTATAGTCCTGAAAATACGGTAATTAAATTGGATAACAGATAATGGATTACAGCACGGTTTCTGGTTTTCATTTTGTATTATCACTGAAAAAAAACAGAAACTGTTTATTTTTCATTTTTAATTGGAAATCTCAAAATAAGAAAACAAATGGCCACGATGTACATGGACCCATCTGACAAACCAAGTGTGAACAGGGCCTGCGCCTCATGAATGTCTTCAAGTGATGTGATGTGATGTGATGTGATGCGATGTGATGTAGTGTTGGTTTCAGGCTGAAAACCTTTGCAATGTGGAGGTGAAGAAAGTGCAGACTGTGGATAAAAGAATTTGCATAATAAAAAAAGAGCTTAATAAATCAGAAAGATCAATAAAAGGTTGAATTAAAAGAGTTTTCTGGAGCTCGGGACTGAAACAGAGCTTGTAATGTTGTTAGTAACATCTGGGAGACATGTGATGATGACTGCTGTGAACAGGACTGCAGGGGCCTGGGAACAAAGCATCACACTGCAGATCACTCCGAGGAGGAAGGTTGTGTTTCTGTGCTGCTACTTGTAAACACAGTCACAATGTGTTTCCTGGGACTCTCCTGTAAAAGGGTTTTGTAGGGACACAGTCTACCTGCACCGAGCAGAGATCAAAGTAACACAGTAGGTAACTCATCACATAACAGAAACCAAAAGAGATTGTTCCCAGTAAAATGTGGGTAATGTGTAATCCCACAGAGAGACAGAGAGCAGACAGATGTCCACATGATGCTGTGGACTGTCTCACATGAGGCAGCTGTTTCTGGACGATCAGACGAGAGGCTGCAGCCTGAGTCCTGTTTGTACAATAATAATAATAATGATGATGATGATGATGAATAATGGCACCAAACATCAGATTGTTCCTCCACTAACAAGGAGCTGGGGTTAGACCACAGTGAAGCACTTAGTTTTACTCTTGGCTCCAGACCCGCTCACTGGTTGAAAGTGGACTAACCTGACACAGGGTTCCTGAATGAAGTGCACCCCCTAGTGAGTCTGAGAGCCACTGACCAGTCAGCATCAGCTCATCCTGCTGGTCAGCATCTGTCAGTCCTGTGCTACATCTGTAGTAGTTGCAGGTGTTGCATCATTGTTTCCTTCACAAAGTCCAATGATTCACATTTTCCCTCTTGTGAACTGACACCAGAACTGTACCTGACCCTGGACTTTATATTTTATAAAAAGATGTAGGTGCAGTGGTTAGCACTTGTGACTCACAGCGAGAAGGTTCAGGGTTTTCTGTGTGGAGTCTGCATGTCCTCCCTGTGCATGGTGGGTTTTCTCCAGGTACTCCAGCTTCCTCCCACAGTCCAAAGACATGCTTGTTAGTAGAATTGATCAAACTAAGTTGACCGTAGGTGTGAGTGTGAATGGTTGTCTGTCTCTGTGTTAGCCCTGTGATAGGCTGGCAACCTGTCCAGGGTGACCCCGCCTCCTGCCCAATGACAGCTGGGATAGGCTCCAGCAGACCCCTGTGACCCAAGTGTGGAGAAGCAGGTGTAGAAGATGACTGACTGACCACACAGCTGTTTAGCATGGTCCATCTTTATTGGTTGGTTCCCACTTGCATGATGGTAACTCTACTCAGACAAACTGAGTGAAACCTGTTTCCAGAGACGTTCAGAGTCAGTCTGTGCAGATTAATCATGATGATGGATTAATCCAGGTTAACATG
>OOFC01025484.1:0-19474 GCA_900323345.1 Pseudochromis fuscus | reverse complement strand
GGGGCTGGTTTGGTGGTGTCTCGGCTGAATCAGTCAGCTGGCGTAACATCATTAGTCGACCTCATAAAACCAGGTCAACGGTAAGATTACTAAACCAAGCCTCGCGTCCCACCTCCCCCTCTTTAGGCTGCACCTCTACATGTTATATAATTGCTAGTTCTTTACCTCTAATTTTACAGCATCATTTGCCTTTTCGCTGCGGTTCTCAAACTTGTTTTCAAGGTGGCTGTCACTGTCAGATCTTTACATCATCTTTCTTCTCCTTCCAGCCCTCACCTCCAACATCCTGCTCCCCCAATATGCTTGATGTCATTTTTTATCCTTTAATTCCTCCCCTCTTCACATATCCCATTTTTATCCTGCACCACCCCCCCACCCCTCATCCACAGTTAGGCACTCTCGCCTTGTCCAAGGTCAACAAGAATATGTCAGGGCTTTTCAGGTCAGGTCAGAGGTCTTTCTGTGTGCGAGGGATTGCGCTGTAAATTAGTTGATTAGGAATCCCTAATTACATGCCTCTAATCTGTTTCAGGGTGCCAGTCTCCAGCTTAGCTGTCGCGCCAGCTGCTTTGAACGGAGGAAAAAGTTCATGGGTGACAGAAAGGTCGAGGTGCACTTTAAGAAATTGGCTACAACAGAGGAGTCAAGTGAAGTGTGGGAGTTTGGTCCTGGAATAAAAACTACACCAGAACATTGCAAAGTTTACATGTTGTGATTGATTTTGTGTGCGACCTAATGAGACCTGAGATTATTGTGTTTGTCCTTAATTGTGCAATGCGGTGCTGAATATTCAATTAACACTCGCCAGACACAGATTAGTCTCAGCATGGGTTGCTGAGTTACATCATCGACTCTCTTTCGATGGCTTAATGATATTATTGGTGTTAGCTTACAATTAGTAGCGTGAAATTGCCCTTGGTATTGAGTTTTACTCCAACCGACAGCATCACAGCAGCCTGGTGTTTATCCTCCTAGACAGTCAATGATGACTGGTCAGCGCTTCTGTTGATTCTACCTGCAATCAATACAACCCCAGAGCTGACGCTGCAGATCGGGAGCCAGACCAGGATCGATGAGTCTGTAATGGGATCAGAAACAGTCGTTGCTATGAAGCCTTCAAGGTTGTGGCTCTCACACTTTGGCAGGTATTGGAGATACTCTGTCATCTCTAGTAATCAGAGCGATGTTAGATTCAAAGACATAATGCATGTGTGATTGATTTCAGAGGGTTTGAGTTTTTTTAATGGAGTTTTTTTTTTTTTTGTTGTGCACAGTGAAAACACACCTGACTCCAGACTCTCAGAGGACCATGCTAATAGGAAAAGGCAGCAGAGGGAACTGAAGCTCAGCAGAGACCTGTTGATGCATCGTAACCCTAATTTCCCCAGTCAGTTAATGATGCTTTAAACACAAAGCTTTACTGAGGGTGGCGTTAATGCTTGATTGGATAATCAATGAGGATTTAAAAAAAAAAAAAGGGTCCAGTGTCACGGTCTTGATGAAGGTAGGTCCACGTCTTTGGAATTGAGCCATGACAGAGGTCATGGACGGAGAGGGCAGCTGAATCGACAGAGGTTATGACCAGTAGGGTGTGACGTCAAGGTTCAAGACCTCGTCCAGTGGACCTCTGCTCCCAGACAGTTATAAACCATGTCCTTCATCTTTAAAGTGACCTATTATGGTCAGAAACTGACCATCACAGGAGCGGCTGTCAGTGTCAGTCTTATACCTGTTGACGTTCGGTGTTAAAAAATAATTGGCTAGTGCTGAAATTATTCACCAGTTTATCACCATTGGGTCATTTTTCAAGCAAATTTCAAATCTGAAGATTTTTTTTATTTAATGTATTTTAGTCAACTGATTAGAAATGGATGTGGACTGCTGATTTGGAAAAACACAACATTGTAAGGTGTCACCAAAAAATTACAACAGTTTTAAGACATTTTAGAAACATTTTGTCAAAGTGACAATTACCTTATGATTTACTAACTTTCCAAAATCTGAAAAGTGTTTTGTGTGGGGAGTCCTCCTTGTTTGCTTGGTAACATCATGTATGTCATCTGGGAGCAGTGAACACAAACTGTATAAAGAAATAGACAAAGTGGACGTGCAAAAAGTGCAATACTCCCAACGTCCACTGGAGGCAGGCTTCAAAAAACTTTGGCTCCAATTGACTTCAATTTAGAAATGGTCTTTTTCAATCAATCAATATATTTTTTTCAGAAGTCATTCTGATGTTATTAGCTGAAGTGAATTTTTCTTATTAGTGATCTGGTGGTCCATCTGAAGAGAAAGAAAATAAAAGTTATGTAGATATTAGGCTTCAAAAAGAGGAGTATTTAGGGGCGTGGTCAGCTGGATCAACAAGCCTGGTCTCCAATGAGACCGGCACTGAAGTCGAGCTGGGCAGTGACCTCTACTTCAAAGGTTAGACCCGCCCCCTCACTCCTTCAGACATATACAAATATGGTAACATTTGGCTGAAAACAACCAACATGGCGCCATTCACACACCGATCTCCTGGCTTCAAAAACGACCACGGATCAACGGGTGAATTTCTGATTTCTTACTGTGGAAACATCAGTTTGTGGATTATAATCACTCAATACTCAAAACTCAATACATAATTTATAAACTCATACGATAGCTGCAGCTCTAACACAGTGTGTCATGTTGTTGTTTTTTTGTCAACAGTGAATCAGCCACACTTTGATGTGGTTGTGCTCTCGTCAGCAGCAGCTCGATGTGTTTGCCGTTTTATGAGTATTTGTTGTGCTGTAAAACACTGTGTATTGGACAAAATGCTATTAAAGAGGCTTTAAAAATGAATGAGTTGGCTTCATCTGATTAAAACCTGTGAATAATGGACGAGAGGATGGGCAGCGTTCACCCAGAAACTGTAACAAATAAATGGTGGGGGGTGGAGTGCTGTGTGGGAAACATACACTCATGATAAACTAACTAAAAACTAAATGTTTTCTTCAAACCTGAATCAGAGACACAACAAGGCGGCGATAAGGAGACAAGTCAGGCTGTGAGTGATGAAATGTGAAAAGAGGGTGAGCGAACAAGGGAGAAACAGACGGCCCTCTACATGCGAGCGTGGGCGTTTTTTATTGGTGGCATGAGCGGAGAAATCAATAAAAAGAGGTGAAAAGAGCCTCCCAGTTTTAAGAGCCCTATCACCGCGGCAATTAAAGGGGCCTTCAAAGAGTTGCTCTAATCAGCGGTTAAATAAAGATAGGACCAGGCGGCGCTTTGGATGGCCCCGCTCCTGTAATCTAACACCTACTGCCCTGCACTCACTGGCCCCTTGAACTCAACGTGTGTGAGTGTGTGTGTGCGCATTGTTGTGTGTTTATCTGTCCGCTCACACACACGGTGGCGGCGTACAGAGTGCCCGGACGTGTTTTTGACAGCTCCTGTGCGGCTAACAGACTCTTAAAAGGCAGATTAACGCGTTTAAGCTTCCTCTCTGCATCCGTCTCTGTCAGTCTCTCATGTCTGACCTCCGTCTAAGCCAAACTGAGACAAAGCAGATATGTATGCTCGGCTTGTGTTGCTGTTACAGTGAGGCGGTCGACCCTCTGCGCCCATGACCCTTCCTGCTTACCTGCCGTCTTATCTGCCGCGCCATAGGCTCATTCTTCATGTGTGTAGGTTCTCACCGTGATAAGGTGCCGGCCGGTGAGTCAATACTCCAGCCTTGGGTCTGTCTTCGCGTGCCTCGCCCTGCTTAAAGAGGCCCTGTGTGGACAGAGCAGATTCCAGGCTGAGCAATGAGTTTGCTTTGGGTACACTGAGGCCCAGATAGACAGGTGAAAAAGGCCCTTTACACAGTGTCATTGGGAGTCTTTCCACAATGCAGGCAAGGGCGGGTTGCTTTAGTTTGACCTTGTTTTGTCTGGTTGTGCTTAAAGACGAAGGGCAGACATACATATATAGGATTGGTTTTTAATTTCAGTTTCAGATTACACTCGGATTTGCGATGCATTGTGGTTAAAAAATCTATTCCTGAATGTCCCAATAACTCCTGTGCTTGTTGGTAGTCAGTTTACAGTCTGCATACTGGTGTTTTTAACTGGCCAAATACTATTTGTTGGAGAAAGAAACATCACCAGGTATGGGTACCTTTCACATTTCAACCGATATGGTATCGATTCCTGGTACCTGGGAATCGATACCGGTACTCAACGGTACCATTTTTGTTACTTTTGTAATAAATGTTAATTTGTTTAATAATAAAACCTCAACATAACATATTAATTCCTCGATATATAGATTTACAAATATATCAAAACAGCATCCAACTGTTTGTTTTGTAACGTCACAGTTGTTTCTTAAGTCTCGTGCAAATAGCTCAATGTTGTAACTTGAATATCTGCTGAAAAAAATATTTTTTTAATGAACAGATACTTCTGCTGGCACCTCCGTCCTTTTACGCTAACAGGTGCCATCTTTTAATAAGAATTATAAGTATTCCCACTGTTGGCCTTGCTCTTCGCATCACAAATATTGCAGCGAGTGTAACTTTTGAATTTTGAAAAGTGGAGCCGTACTTTTGACCACTTTCTATCAGCCATGCTCACTTTGTTGAGTGAACCTGTGGCTACTGACGTCTTGTCCATGCAATGCTGTGTTCAAGTCCGGCATGGAAAACTGCCTACTCTTCCACTCCCTGACAGTCACAATGATGCGTTTGATTTTATGTGAATCGGTACTCCGTAGGACCGATAGAATTTTGGTCGGTACTTCAAAAAAGTACCGAATTTGGTACCAATCCCTCAATATTACCCACTAACACAATTTAAAGCTGTGTTCACACCAAACACAAACAGCTGCAAATTTGCATCCACACAAGCTGAAAAAGTTTTGTGAAAAATTTGAAGTTGTATCACAAAAAAAAATCCTGGAGGACGAGTTTATCGTTCAGAACTTTGCAACATGACTTTGACTCAGTGTGATAATTCAACCAAGAAGGAGAGAGCTTTTCACTATTTTCAGGACTGCCACAACTGGTAAAAAGCAGCGATGTTTGCGATCTTGTTCATTGTTGATGGAAGAAGGGTTGGTTGTCGCGGTTTCAGGAAGGAGTACTCCTATTGGGTGTTGAGAGTGAATATTCTCGTATTGCAAAATCTCCAAAATCAGTCCAGCTGCCGTATTCATGTGAATAATGTGAGGTGAAAATTGTCTCTGGTATTTTTCTATAGCTGAAATTTCAAAATAAGAGCTCAGGGGTTAAGGGGTTAATTCAACTGTTTGTGCATTCCTGTACCTTTACACTACAGCATAGGCACAGCTGTTGCCAGGTATGAATTAAAGGACTGTACAACTTTATACTGAGGACCACAATACACTATGAGACACACACTGAGTGATCATCGTCATACAACACAGTGTCGTTTTTTAAATAACTAAGATATTCTGAGACTAAATTTACATGAAAAAACTAAAATATTCCAACATTAAAGTTAATGCAAAAAGTTAATATCATAAAATATTCTCTGATTTGAATACTCTCTGAGATTAAAAGTATAAATTTGTGAGGAATAAACTAATCTGAGGTCATTACCCTAATGAATTACACCAGTTGTTTCTTGTGTATAAACTTTTTGTTACATTTACTTTTGTTACTTTTTATTAACTTTTTGTGTATAAATTGAATTGATGAGAAATTCACATGGATTCAGGTTGGATTTGATGAAATGCATTGAAACCATGAACCTGACACACACACCCCAACAACCATCCTGCTGTACACACCTGTGGTTGTGTTCCTCTGATACTTAACTCTGTCACTCTGATGTTCCCCAAATCCTTCTTCCCTCCTCCCTATTAACCCCTGTCACCTCACCCCTACTGGCACATCCCTGTGGTTAAGCCAGCATTATCAGCGGGCTCATTAGGACAGCATTAGTGTCAAAGATGGACACAGTGATATGGCTCCACAGCTGGATCAAGGAAGCCGGAGAAGACCTCAAGCCGTTTTTCTATCTTCTTCCTGACCTATCACTCTCTTCATGCTTTTGTTTGGGGATGCCTCAGTTCTGACACCAGGGGTCAGAGGTCACTCGTCCACAGGAGCCGTCCCGCTCCTTCTCCCCAATGCTCTGTCACTATGATTCAACACTCACATGGGCCCCTGTCACTCGGCCCCGACACAGCCGTCACTCACATCGCTGTGAATATGCACGGCTACGCTCGCGGGCAGAAGCGTTACTTTTATCACTGGCAGCGCCTCACAGGCCCTTATCCACTGAGAAATCACAGCACTTGAGATGATCCTGGGAAACATCAGACACTGTCTGCACTGTCTGCTTGTCTAGAAAAACACAAAGAACCCAGGATTTGTTGGAGAAATGATTTTACTTGGATGTAATTACCTTTACAAAGGGGGTTATGCTTTCACCTGCCTCTGTCTGTCTGTCTGTTAGCAACATTATAGGAACAAATGATTGCATTTTGTTTAAGATCAGAGGATGGGATCTCTTCCCAAAAATAAAAATCACACCAAAATCCCTATCCCAAAAAGGGTTTGAACCAGATAATGTTTCTGTTTCACCACAAGAAGGCAACAGCATCCAGTCCACAGCATCTGCACAGCTGGATCATACCTCGGTGAAGGTTTGTGGCTTCTGACTGCTTTTTAGTTTACATATAACAAAGCTGAATTGTATGAAGTTTACACATACTGCAGGTGACATGTTTTTGCTTGTCAGTGTTTAGGTTTAGGATAAAGTCATATGGTGTGTGATGAGTGTTTTTTTGTTAATGGGAAAGGAAATGAGCTCATTTGTTTTTGTGTCTGAACTTTGTCACCATGATAATGATCTATTATGATTATTGGCAGGTGCTTTTGATAGATGATGTGTAAAAATCAGCCACACATCAAACTTTTTTTCTCTAATTTGCTACAAAATAACAAAAAAGCTTTAAAACCCAGTTTATGACGTGTGTATGTTTACTTCTTAATTTGTTAAAAATCGATTCCCATTAGCTGTTACCTAGGTAACTAGTCTTCCTGGGATCCATTACGTAAAAAAGGACACACATCATTTTAGTACATACATTTATATCAGCCCAGTGTTTTTAATTCTATGATATTTATAATGAATGAGATCATAGTTTATATCCAGTGCAAACTAAAGCACCAATGCACAAACTGTTCTTCCTTTTATGTAGCGATGTGTTTAGTTTTATTAACACTGGATATTAAAAACACTGTCCTTCACTGGGTTGTGTAAAATAGTCCAATGTAAACATTGTTTTCTGGCAGCGGTGTTGGATTTATTAGAGAGTGTGCACAGGGTCAGAGTAGATATATAAATAGAGTAATAGTTACATCACAGTGGTATCTGAAATGAGAGGCTCGCTGTAGTGTCACCATTGAGCCATAAATATATTGTTTTGACAGAGAGGGAGAGTATTTCATTTTTATAGGTGAGAGGGAAGGAATATTTTTATTGCTTGCAAAAGGTTTTTCATAATAAAATGAAATAATGATTTAACACATGAAGCAGGTGTTCACTTAAAGCTCCTTCAGCTGATAAATGTAAACCCAGCGATTGGATTATTGGCTTCTTTTTATTCATTTAGCTGTTACACAGTTATTCAGTTGGATTATCTTTATGCTGGAGACATAAAAACAATACCTGACGACCAAATTCATATTTCCATGGGAGCATCTTTTGAAGCAGATACTCACAGACAGAACCTGAGCAGCCTTGGCCCTGTGACCCAGATAGCACCACTTAGGAAACCACTGCCCACATTCCCATCGCCAGCAAATGGCTCCCTCTCCTAATCATTAACACACAAATGGACCATGTTCTCATGTGTTTGTGCGCGTGTTGAAATGTGGGCTAGACGTGTACTTTGCGCTTGACATAAAGCTGTGATGGACATAAAAAGCCTAGACCTACTTAGAGCCCAGGTTTAAATTTAGCAGCGCAAGACACTTGCAGTCGTGCTCGTTCTCATGAGTGTGTGTGTGTGTGTGTGTGTGTGTGTGTTGTGTACCTAAGAGCGGATGTTTGAATGGGTGTGTTTATCTGTTAAGAAAGAAGACGTTGGTCGACCTCTTCATTTGCAAAGGTGCTGGAAGTTTTACGATACGACAAGGTGTGTTTGATCTATGCAGCAGTGTGTGTGGGTGTGTGTGTGTGTTTGTGTGGGTGTGTGACAGAGAGAGTGTGTAGAGCTGAGTTTCCTCCTCAAACTCAGCTGCTGCTTCTTGTGTTTATATCTCATAAAAAAAAACTAAAAACGGCACAAAAGGATCTGTCAGACGTCTCACTCTGTGATTTTTCTCGCCGGCCCCTTAAGGCTGTTCATTAAATAAAAGAATAAGAGAAAGAAAACAGAGCAGGTGAAGAGATGAAAAGCCAGCGAAGGCCTGACTCAACAGTATCAGGTGTTCAGGTGTGTACACGCAGAGATCAGAGGTGAGAAGGTGTGTGTGTGTGTGTGTGTGTGTGTGTGTGTGTGTGTGAGGGTCCCAGTGCTGTTGCAGAAGCGATTGGCTTCACCTCTTGTCAGGTGACAGGCGCCCTTGGCTACGACCCGCCTCGGGGGGGGATCTGATAGGCTGCTCGGGCCCTGAGGCGACAGATGAGGGTTGAAGGTCGCACAGTGGACAGGGGTCTTATATGGGCCAGAGAAGTAGATTAAACAGCACAGATTATTAAAGGTGCCCTGATTGGTTGATAATCTAAAGCCAGATATGTGAATCATTCAGGGAAAACAGCGAGGACAATAATCAGCAAATACACACCTTTTTACTGGTGATAACATAAAATAAACTCTCTATAGATCACCTCAGCTAGTGGGAAAATTAGTTATGAAATGAGTCATGAACATAGAAAAAAACTAGTAATCTTCAATGTGATGGGAGTAGTTAAGTAACCACAGAGTACATATGTCTCATTGAAAATAAAAAAGATGAAAGAGCTATTTGGGTTTTTTTTTCACAACAATAATCAGCTGACAAGGATATGGATCATCTGCAGCGTATAAAAATTCTTTGTTACTTTTCTTTACTCCACATACCACAGACAGGGAGAAGCAGGGAGCGGTGGAATTGGTTTGATTATGAGAATGAATGAATAACTTCCTGCTGCTAGTAGAGAGAGTAAGTGAGTGAGTGGGTGTGTGGGTGTGTTTGTTATCTCGCCCGGGTGTTTTTATCAGGATCAAACAGCAGCAGCTCGGGCATTAGCCTGCAGAGGACTCTGCTCTTTCATCTGCTGGGGATAATAATTCTTTTCATGCAGAAAGCAGCAGCAGCAGGTAGACTATGTTCAAGGAAAAAGTGTTAAGGCCAGGGATTTGGTGATTGGAGTTCACCCACATGAGTCTCACGCAACCGGGAGACAGGCCGGGCTGTTGTCTTCATTTGCTCAAGAGCATCCGCGGAAGAGGAAGTGGAGGAGAACCAAAGCTTTCCCCATTTGGAAGCTTTCCAGTAGAAAACTTTCTTTTCCATCAGGTTGCTGCCACCTCTTCCCAAACCTTTCCCATTGTGCAGCACTGCACAGTGAATAGACGGAAGTGCACTTGTTCCAAAGTGAAGTCCAAAAAACCATCATGATTAATATGTTTGTTCTCATTTAAAGGAAGCTTCCCTGTAAGGGTGTGTGTGGCTCTGTGATTACTTCCATAGAAAAGGTGGCTACGTGGTATAAATATGAATCACGTATTTGTTACATCTACTGAGGAGGTTGTGCAGTTGTCTGTGCTAGCATGGACCGTGGGACCCGTAGGACCCAGGCCCGACCAAAAAAGTAAAAAATAAGGAAAGTAAAAGATTAACCTGGAGAAAAAAACACCAGGTAAATAAATCATGTAGGCCTGCTGCGTTGTGTCCCACCCACAGACCTATCAGAAAGCATTAACCCTTTTACCCTGAACATTTAGCTGCTGACAGGAAGTGATGTGTCAATCTAATCACAGCGTAGCGTCAGCGATACAGAGTGACTAGCATAAACCAAATTATTCAGCCATTTGAGCTAGCGATGTGATTCCAGCTGATTCTGAAAGCCGACAGCGGAGCTTCCGTACACTACCGTAATGTAGGTAATATGTACGCTGCACGGCACAGCGTGACGCCATTGCCCTGCGTTACTGCTGTAATGTAATGTATATAATATTTCTGAAACGCTCCACTTGTCGGCTTTCAGAATCAGCTGGAATCACGTCTCTAGCTCAAATAGCTAAATAATTACAGTAAGTTGGTTTATGCTAGTCACTCTGTATCGCTGACGCTGCGCTCAGTGTTGGAGGGTTAAATAATATTTTCTAAAACAGAGAGAGATGGAGATTGGCAGAGACTTCACTCAGTTTAAATAGCAAAGGAGGCTGCTCTTTGGCAGCAATTAAGAAGCAGTGGTGAGTTTAACATTCATATTACATTTTATTGTATGACACCACTTCTCCTAGTAGCGGGATTTCTGCATCACTGTAACGACAGTAAGTCAGCTGGCTGCTTTTTTACGGTTGTGTTTTTCCCCTTGTGTTTGTGTGCACGCAAGGTGCGTTTATGGACTCATAGCGGGAGTGGGCCCCACCAAATTTAGATGTGCTCCACGGTCCATGTGTGCTGGTATGTTTGTTGTGTGTCTGTTTGCCACACTACAGAAAAAAAATCCAGACAAACCAAGATTATTTTGTTGCAGGATGATTATGTTTACAATCTGAAACCATTTGATAGAGATCTGATTTTTGGAAACAATAGATCAGGTACAAATTTGGATATTCCTCAAAATGATTCCTGGACGTACGTAAACGAAATTACTGCCAGAGGTGTAAGACAATTTTCATGCTTCTGTGCAGTCACCAGACAATAAATGGAAGTGATTGGTCCTACCCCACAAATAACATTACTTGGATGTTAAACCCCATATAACATTTAGTGTATACAATATACAACTTGTCATGAACTGAGTTTTAGTTTAGTGTTGCTGGGCAGATTCTGGACCAACCTACATCTTTAAAGTCTCATCACTCCTCTCACAGACCTATTAGTCTGCGGTGGTTTCAGGGGACTTCCGCTCTCAGATGAGGGTGGCCCCACTCGAGACCTAAGTCGGCTCAGAGATCATCTCGAGACAGACACAGAGCAGGTATGGATTAACATAATCCACCTAAATCAACTCTCTGGATGACAGCCAGACTCAGAACAGTGTGTGCAAACAGTACATATCACATACTTTCTACTCCCCACACACACACACACACCTCCCTCACCTCCTCCTGGTTCATACAAGACAATCTTTGACATGATAATTACATGAAGAGCCTTCTCACTTATAAAGCAAACTGTAAATCATCTCTGTCACTCTTTTAATGCATCAACACACCTGCATGTACCTGAACATTGCTCACCACCTTGGGCGAGTGCACGGTATGTAGAAAGACACCCAGCAATTTGGTAATATTGCCCCAATTGAGCATCGAGTGCATAATGAGTGTATGGTAGGAGATGTACCCGTGGTGTATATTTTCATTGCATATTAAATCATTGCCCTCCTACCCTGACAATGTCTTTGAACTGTCAGGGAGCAGACATTTTCTTGCTAGATATATGGATTTTTGCCCAACCCCCTTAATTTTAGTACAACACAATGCAGAGTGAGGGACAGGGAGGGGGGCAGGGCTCTGTCGTTTGATGTGTTCTTACCCTATCCAAAGTAAAATATCCCTTTAGCTTTGATGGGTTACCTTTAAACCCTTCCCCCGCCTCTTGGGACCCTTGTGGGAAGTTATGGGTGATCATGTGTGCGCACATGCCTGGTTCCCGGCCAGGTATACATGCCGTAGATGAGGCTAATTCTGAGTGTTTCCATGCATGTTTGCGCCGTTGGGAAGGTATGCGCGTACATGTAACAACGGAGGTCGCGCTGCCCGCCGGTGTCTCTTTATACTAGCCGTGGTACAACGGGGATTCGGCGGGCTTTGGGAGATTTATTCGTCCTGGGAGTTTGAGTGAGCAAGAGGAAATACCCTTAACAAGCAGAGTCAAAGTGTGATTAGCGTTCATTTTTCCCTCAATCTGTTAGTTTATGTGTGCGCCGGTCTGTTCTGGTGACTCACATCCCTCAAGTAATGACACATTATCCCTCAACACACACGGTAAGCTCCCGCTACTTTACAGCCATGATCAAAAGCAGTAGTCATACATGTTGTTTCATCACTCTTATCCACAAACTAAGGCCAAATCACTGCCTTTATGACAAATCTCAAAGTTTAAATCCAAGTTATTGCTTTTTTAAGATAAATCCTCCAGCTATGTCAGACCTGGTGCTTCCACTTAAGTTGAACCCTCAAATTTTGAAGTTCCAATCCTTCTGGCTTTTCACGGCAAATCTGAAAGTTAATTTGCAATGCTCTTAGGTTTATGACAAACTTTAGTCCCGGTAGTTCTGTTTATGATGAACTCCTAACCTTAACCAGTCGTGGGGGGCTTAACGAGGGTCTTGCCAGTTTGGTCCGGCAGTAATATAGTTCCCCCCTGCCCTCCCTGGTCGGACACTAACGAGACGCCGCACACTGACCTCTGCAGCGGCTCAAATTAGATGTAAATTGTGCCTGATTTTTACGGGGGTCCCTAACGCGATCCAGATCCCCCCGCCATCGTGGCCAGCGGGTCAACGCCGTGAGAACGTCTCGCTTCCTAACGACATTTAGAGTGGTCGATGAGAGGGGTCGCGGGTAATGATGACCTCACTGGCCTACACTTCACTTCCTTCTAATTAGAGCGCTGGGCCAGATCAAAGGAGCCAACCGCATCGCAGCGGGAGGGCTACTGAAGAAGGGAGGGAGGGCAGTAAAGACGAAGAGGAGGAGGAGGAGGAGGAGGAGGAGGTAGAAACCTTTTCTATAAGTAATGGGGTGCAGTGAGGAAGGGAGTGAATGTGAGGGTTTTTTTCATTAGTCCTGGAGGTCAGTGGGGCTCTCAACCTGTGTGCAGAGGTATGGCCGTTCTTCTATAGGTGGCAGGAGGAGCTTAAAGACGAGAGACTAATAGAGAGGTAGTGGAGGGGAGAAATGTATTTGTGTGAGAGGTATAGAGGGAGGAGAGCGGGGTTGAGGGTTAAGCACAGGAGAGAATAAACCATTATTACACGGCCTTTCAGGAGAGCCACGCACTTTTAGTGCTGTCTGCTGGCCTGCTCTGTGTCTGGCCACAGCTGTGGAGACGGACCCAGACACACAGGAAGTTCAGAATTTAGCACTTCCTCACCCGTGGATGTGGATGTGGATGTGGATGTGTGTGTGTGTGTGTGTGTGGCTAAAGCCCTCAGTCTGACCATATGGACAAATGCAAAATAGATGTACACACACACACACACACACACACACACACACACCCCAGCAATATTCGCCTCTTGTGAAAGCCTTGAACACACAGGACCGTCACACAATAAGAAGCGCCAGATTACATCTGTTTCCACGGTTACTAATGAGTTCACAAGGAGGCTGGATTAGAATATATAATTGACTTATCCACTTGGGGACATTTTGTTCCAGGAGACTAACAATGTAAAAGTACAAGATATAAAATATTGGAGAGATCTCCTGTGAATCACTGTGTGGTTGTAAAGGATATGATGTTTAACAAAGCTGCCAAGTAAATCGAAAAGGCCTGAAAAAAACAACAACAAACTACTACGCTTGTGTCTGTCAAAAGTATGGACCTTGTTATGAACCTACTGGCAAGACAGTGCGTAACAGAAGGACTGTGCCTTTAAATAATGTCAGAAAGTATTTTATCTTCAAATGTTCAAAAACTCACTTAGGATACATTTTTTAAATTCTTTGTTAACTACACCAAAGAGGTTATATTTTTTGCCTGTCGTCCATCTTTTAGCAAACATCTGGAAAAACTTCAGAACAGATCTTGGTCAATTTGTTTTCATTCATTTATTCATCATCTATACTCGATTATCCAATTGGGTCATGGGGTCTGGTGGAGCTTGTCCCAGCTGGTAATGGACAAGAGGCAGGGTACACCCTTTTTATTTGATTTGATTTTATAGATCAGAGGTTATAGATCAGATGATAAAAAAAATCCCTATGTTACTATCTCACCACAAGAGGGCGACATTGTTCAGTCTACAGAGTCAGTACACATGGATTGTGTCTTACCTGGGCTTTGTGCTCTCTGACTACTTTATAAGTTTACTCCTGTCAGTACAGCCGCCTCGTTCACTCCCTTGTTTACAGCAGCTTTTACTGTGTGAATAGTTTACTCATTTCTAAAGCTGACTTTGACTTTACTCATTTCCATGACCCGTGGAAATAAAATCAACAACAGACAAAACTTATCACAGTTGCATCCACCAACATCTTACATCAGACAAAGGAACAACAACCAAAAAGCAGAAAGTCACCAGCTGGCTGCATACAAGAAGAAAAGTAGTTTTGTGCTCATTGGCTGAAGATTGTGTTGTTGATTTAATTCCCTGCTCCGCCTGGCAGGCACAGATCAGCCCAATAAAGTCCACACTTCATGATTTTATACTTCGTTTGGCAAGGTAATGAGTTGTGTTCAAAAGACTATTGTACACAACAGAGAGGCCTTCAAAGCTGGCCTGTGATGGGGGGTGCAAAGAGATTAAACACCACGATCAGTGACGACAACACTGAAGATGATTAACGCTGATCTCACTTATTTCTGTTCTGACTAATTGTGTTTGATAATTTTATGGTATTGACTTAAACACTGGTGGATCTTGGGACACTATGTTCGACGGAGTCACGTTTCATGACGACAAACTGGGCTGCTATGAGTGCATGGCATGCTAACTTCATTACATTCATTGTTTGGCTTTGGTGTTGCTCGTGCATATTAATTTTTACAGCAGCAAACTCAACAATAAAAACTATGTTGAATAAACCGGGAGGCGTGCTCCAGCCTCATTACTATAAAACCTCATCAAGGTTTTATTATTTCTAACTATATGTTTGGGAATGCAGAGCTGTGTAGGACAACAATGGTAATTTTGCAGAGATTTCCAACTTTAACTCCATCAGATCCAGTGTTTTCTGTGCTTGAGCTCGATGAAACAGGGGATTTAGCTCCAATGTAGCGCAGACCTGTCCTATGTGTTCTGTAAGCTCGCCGTGGATGTAGAGGATTGGGAATTTCATATGCTGGCAGCTATGTGTGGGGATCAGCGAGCAGTGAAACCTCAGCCCGGCGAAGTTCACGGCGCTTTGATGGAGCCAGAATTCCAGCAGCTTCTCGTAACATCGGGATAAGGCCGTGTCATCCCTGTCACTCACCTGGATTTATCAGCAGGAAATCTGGAAATGAGACGGCATTCCTGCCCCCGTCGGGAACTCGGACAGGTTGGGAAAGCAGACAAAGAGGGCCACAGTCACAGATGAGATGTGATTCGACGCTGCGCAGGCCGTCTCGTACTTTTGTCAAAACGCAGAATCTCTCGTGATGGGTTTTGTGTTTCCTTAAACAAACCAGAGTTGTGTTAAGACAAAGATCTCAGTCATTAAAAACCTGTTTGTAAAAGTCAGAATCGGGACTTTTTCTGCCGGCCTCGTACACCCCTCGGGGCGAACCAGTGAACTATGTACAACCCCCTGCTATTGATGTTGACATGTTCACTGACCTAGTCCATCGACACACACACACACACACACACACACACACACACACATGCATAACTGGCCTACCCCTTTCGTGCTAACTGGCGCTGATATCATCTGTGTTGTCTGATACGCTCTGATCTGACCTCAGTGTGCGCCTCGGCCGCCCTCTGGATCTGTACGTACCCGTCGGAGCACAAGACCCCCAGTGGGCTCACTGACCCCGAGATGAGCTTCTCCCCGGGACCCTGCAGGGCCAGAAAGCACTTCTTTCATTCATGTGATGTACGACCAGCTCAGCCACAAATCACTGACATAAACTAAGTTGCCAGTTTGTGTGAATAAAAAAATGATTTCATACACGGACAAGGAGCCGCATTCATGGGGATTCACATTTATGACCGAGCCCCCGAGGTTAGGAATCTTTAATTTCTTTTTAAAAGGAGCCATTGGTCACATTTGAAATTGTACCCAGTTTTAATTTTTATAGATCAGAGAAGGACTGCAACTAAGAAGTAATTAATATTTTATACTATAAAAAAACTTATTGCATCCACTCTTAAAAGTCTAATTTTGTCCCAACCTCAAAGACACTCACTTTATGTTGATATAAAACAAGAAATGTCCAAATCTGAAGCTGAAATTTTAAGCCACTATTATCCAGCTGTTGAAATTGTTACAGATACATTTCCTGTTTGTTAATTAATGTATTATTCAACTAATAGTTTCAGCTCTGAATCACAGTACATCTTTGTAACCCACTGGTTTTCTGAGACAATATATTACACAAGACTAAAGGAGACAATTTATCAAGATCCACTTTTAATTAACAAAATATTAGGATCGACTGTTTTTTGTGGTTTGTAAATGAAACATCTTCAAACTTTGTGTTATTGGTCCGACAAAAAATCCAACTTCAGGAATCTTAAAAAGCTTTTAAGACTAAACTTTTCTCCAAATAAACAGAATAATCATTTTAAATTCATCCATATTCTGTTAGCTCCTTTTAATTTAACTCCATCAATGCCTTCTTTAATATAGAATAAGCTGATTTGTTGTTTTAAGCCATGCAGCAGAATACACACCTGTGATGTTTCACATGGGCTCATTCAGGCATGAAAATACGATTGCAAACACGCTGACTAACAACCAGCTATCCACACCAGCTCATTATGGTAACAATTAGTGGGGTAATCAATTGGCTAAATTATAGACCAATAACTGAGGCCTTATTGTCTGAAGGGGGAACACGGCGGCCTTCATCTCTGCTGTCCGGCCCGAATGCATCATTTTGGGCTTGACCCCTTGTACCCCTTGAACTCCTCTGCGCTCTTCCCCACCCCTAATACCTTCCTGTTTCCATTAACAGGCTGTGGAGGTCACGCTGTGTAAAGGTCAGGGTTTAAGGGTCATGCTGTCACTCAGGCGGGGGCCAAAAATAGGTGCTGTGTGATTTTAACCACGGAAGAGCTGGAAGCTACGGCCCAACGGCACGGTGAGTTATGTCTCCACATCATTAACCTCCTTTACATCCACTCCCGAAGACACCCACGCGTGTACATTGCAGTACTGTACGTCGACTAAAACAACCGCGTAGATGCTGTTTGACCCAAATACCAGGGTCATTGTTCAAAACACAAAAGCAAACTAACTGGAAGAAAACACTTCTTTAAACTCGCCCACAGGAATTCAGTGATAATAGCTGGGAGGAGAGGTGGCGAGGTTGTTAAAACGCTGGTAAAAATCCTTGAGGTTGGCTCGTAGCGGGGTCTGGCTCGGCTGCTACTGGGGGGCTCTCTGGCGGATGTTTGCCGGCTGCAGGCGTCAGCCACGGTGCTAACGCTGCAATGTAAATCGGAGATGCTCTGTTAGCGCCGCAGCATAAATCAATCACATCCCCTGCTACCACAGTCTGCAGGAGCTGAATGGGCCTGCATCGCGGGCCGCATTCCCAAACAGTGTCTCACCTGCGCTGCCGTGGCAACGTAGGTGTTATGGCTTACCGGCACTCTTAACACACTTGCTTGGAGGTATACCTCTCTCCAAGGACCTGCAACATGAGAGTACTTCTTAAGGACATGCTGTTGTACCTCATTAACTGACACACAAGTGACGAATGGTGCACCGTATTGTAAGTGTGCGCAGGTATCTGTAGTTTGTTTGAAGCTAAGAGGACATAGTTTACCTCACAGGTCTGGTTATGCATGCTTAACACCTGCTGCTTGTGCTGTAGGAGTAATGTTTAGAAGTCCTTATCTGCAGTTCAGCAGAAAGCATCGAGGAGCAGAGGGCACAGTTAAGAAAGAGAGGATGTAAAATATCCACAGTGTGTGACTTGGCAGGCGTCAGAGTTTTTGTTTTCGCTGTATTTAATGACTCGTGATGCAGTAAATGCACAAATATGTGATAGCGTGTTGCAGCAAATCTTGAGGTTTTATTTGTTTTCTGTTGTTTTGTGTTTGCAAGAAACGGCACATTTCTCAGAATTAAATTGAAGATTTTCATTTTCATTCCAAACAAATGCTCAGTAGCTTCATAATCAGTCATGAATATGAAATGTTGTTTCACTGGAGGGGAGTGGTGGGTGGTGGTGGGTGGTGGTATGTGTTTGACATTTCTCTGAAAAGGAAGAAAAATGATAATAAATCACACCTGCGTGAGGTTGTCTTCCTCCTGTAGAGGATGTGGAGGTTTGGAGCTGCCCGTATCTGCTTCTATAAAGATTCCTGCCTCCTGACCCGGAAAGACAGGCCTGTAATAAGAACCATCAAATCATGTGATTGATCGCTCGACACCACTAAGAGGAGAGAGCGCAACAGGCTGGATGGGCCGGTGCTTGCCAGCGCCGAGGATGGTATGTGGGTGTGTGTGAGAAAAAAAGTGAAGATGAGATGGGGAGAGAGACTTGTTGTTTGATAAGGAGGATGGGGGGGCACTTTTTTTTTTTTTTTTTTCAAGAGCAAGATGACAGATGGAAAGAGAGACTTAGAAGAGATCAGGAGGGGGAAAAAAAGTGGAAAAACAAGACTGAAAACATCAAGAGGAAGACAAGGTTGGATGAGTGAAAATGAGAGGGATCAGCAGCAGAGACCCCATTAACCTGCAGCCAGGTGTAAATCACACAGCGGGCTGCCAGTCCGGGCCTCGCTCCCTGCAACAGGACCTGGTTTGTTCCCCTGACCTGCTGATTACGCCGCTGTTTCTCACCAGCGTTGTCTCACCGCAGTTAAATGCAAGTGAGGTGACATTGACATGATGGATGCCCTGCAAGCACAATTGAGCTGAGGAGGAGGAGGGAGTGGCGAAGCTGAGCCATTGTTCAGCTTCCATTTTGCATACCTGATGTCATATTTAAGTCTTTACAGCTCAGTTTGCTCAAAGTGATTAGAGGCAAGTGGCTGCACATGTACCTGTGAGTGGGTGGAAGTGCATACTTCTGAGTTTTCCTGTGAAATTTGTTCATTGACTTGTGCGAGCACTTTTTTTTTTTAGGGGGAAATGTGTGACTTTTTTTTTTTTAAACAGTCAAGAAGCTGCGATATGCCAGTGTCATAATCCCCTCTAATCCGATTAGCTTCATGTATAAACTCTGTCCTGCGGGTGTTGAGGGACGAGGACACACACACACACACACACACAAACTCTCGCCGAGACTTCGCCACACCTGGAGTTTTTTAACTTCCAGGCGTCACACTCGACTGAACGGAAGTCTGATCCCCGATAAGGATCGCGGGGTCTCCGGGATCTGGGTTTAACAGACACAAGAGGAGACAGAGACGGAGAGAGAGTGAAAAGATGACAGAGACTCAAAGTGTGGGAAAGCAGTGATGGCTGAATGTGTGGTTGGTATGTATGTATTTCTAGG
>OOFC01025482.1:30912-49810 GCA_900323345.1 Pseudochromis fuscus | reverse complement strand
TGTAATTAATTAATTGTAATTTATTAAACATTAAAAGAGTCTTGTGATTAATTACAAATTCTGAGCAAACTTATATTGTGTAAATCCCAGATAACAGATATGCTGCACGAACAACTTCAACATCTAGCCAGTTCTTGTTCAAGTTCTAATTTTCCATTAGGAAACCTCAATCATGGACGATGTTAGAGGCTGCAGTTATGGGAACAAGCTATTCCTCAGTGGTCCCACAACTTGCATATATTGCAATATTTCCTTGAAATGAGGTGACGTGAAGGTATAATGAACAAGTACCCTTAAAATATATAATACTTGGATAAATTTACAGGGTTTTCAAAAATTGCTAAAACCCGTTTGTGCAGTATCAAAATATCAAGTACCAAGAGTTTTAGGTAATATAAAATAAAAAATAATAGTTGGTGAATAATGATATGTTGCCATAATAACGGTATCATTCCTCGAGATCAGTGCTTTGAGCATTTATGACCAGAAGAAACCACTATTTCTGCTCATGCCGACATAACACACATTGTGAACACAATGTTTTATTTTTTAAATGCCCTGTTTCTACTGGGTAACGTGGATATTAATCCCGCCCTTACTGCTGTTTTATTGGCTTGACCATTACACTTCTTCTCTCCGATTGGCTTTCAATTACACAACACACTTCCGCAAATCAAGTCTGTTTGTGTTTTGACCGTTTTTTGTAGGGAGCTCATTAGACCACCACATACATAAGTCCAAACCCGAGGAGACTGTCAGCGTTCAACGCCTCGGTTCGTAATTGCAGTTGGTTGAACGTAATGTCTGACTGAAACATGACAAATATATGTCTTACTTCAGGCTTTCAACTGTGTCGTTTAAACACCGCAAGGGAGTTTTATCAGCTAATGCTAGCTAGCTAAGTTAGCTCTTGGCTCCTGTGTACCAGTATAACTTTAGCGTTAGCGAGTAGCGGTATTGTGTTTGCTTGACAGTTGTCACAATAGTGAGCCATATGGGTCCGCTTGTGGCCAGTGGTGCAAGGTAGTTGAATAAATGTCCAGTATGTGTAACAGAGACAAAGATAGCCAAGCTTCTTATTGTGGTTTGCTGAGAGAAGCTCATCTTTACAGTCATGGGGACGCTGTGAACTGCATGTAGCCCGTTGTTGTTGACACGGTTGCATAAGCGTTTGGTGTCTGGTGTGATGATAACGTCCTTAGAGTCCATACATACACATTTTTGATGCTCCTAAACTGTTTAGTGGTCCTAAAATGTGCATGATTTGGAAAGAAGTTGCAGAGACAAAACAAAGACAATTGAATCTTGGATTGCTTTGTAGCTAAGTGAATGAAGATCCTCTCTCCTTAGTAGTTATTTTTGGCAAGTCCATTCATACTGAATGTAACATAGAATGTGTGAATATGTGGCTTAATGATTCAGACTTTGCAGTTTCTTTAAACCAGATGTTTCACTGGATTGTATCTGCTTGATTTGAGTAATGCAAGTCACATGGCAGTGTACCGCCAGTTCTCTTTATCTACTTAAAAAAAAAAAAAAATTATCAGAGTGGTAGGTGCAGACTTTCTATTAGTTGTTCATGGTCAGGGTCCCCACACACCCTGGTAATCCCGAAATTTGTGGAGCCTTTTCCAGTCCTTAAAAATGTCTATGAGGAAACTAATACCATGTGCTGGAATGTAATTCTGACATGTCCTCTTTTGATGAGCACAAACTGGAAGATCTCTACAAGAAGCATTAGCTAATGCAATGTTGAAGAACCAGGTGATAAGGTCAGGGTCAGACCATGTGTTGCAGGACTCCAAATTCTGCTCGCTCTGTATGACTTGGAGTGTGTGGATTCATTGTAGTATGAATTTGGTAGTGTGCAGCTCCTTCTATCCATAGAGCCTAAAAGTGTTACACAGCATTGTATGTTTTTTCAAAACTACATACTCGTGTATGTGCACATACACAAGTGTGTAGTCCAGTTTGTGGTTCCCATCAGTAATGTCAGCCTTATGCCACACAAAATGTCTTGAAAACTATGCCATGAAAGCAGGGGGAATCTGGGTGGTGTGTACAGGTCCTTATACTTGTTTCACATGCCTGGAAGAAAGATGATTGATTGGAGGGAGACATAGTTAGATGTGTGAGCACCTCAGTTAACTCCTTTTTAATGAGAAGGAGAAGACAGTGTACGCAGGGCTCCATCTGAATGTCTGAAGTCCTGCCCCTGACTGCAAGCTTGACTTCAGGCACACTGCATGAAGACACAGGTTTCTTTGCCATCCATGGTGTTTATAAGTGGGTGCGAGTGCTGCTCTAAGCTCCTGGTAAAGGTTGTTGGTTGGAGTGGATACACAGTAGATTGATTGGTAAACAGGGTTTGTCTTTCAGACACCAGCCTAGTGTTACATCTGCTGGACTAGAGCTGCTGCACTAGAGGAGTTGTCTTATCTACTCAGTCTACTGAAATACACCACGCAGAGAAGCAGGGATCAAGGTGGTTTAGTTCTGAAACCGGTAACTGAACTGATCAGTTGTTTTTGGGGAAATAACACCAAACTATAATACATTGCTCCTAAGAGGTTTAATGATCAATTATGCTTAATTGTCTTTGACTGTGAGTGACCAATGGGTGTCCCCAATTCATTTTCAAATGAATTATGTCCTTAGTTAACACTAAGGCAAAGCCAGTTTAAAACATCAACTAATCCTTCAACTGTTAAAATTATTAAATTGAAAGTGTTTACTCCCTGGTCATTGTGGAAGATGTGTGTTTGTGTTTGATTGTTTTGAGATTAGAGATATAACAATATGAAAATTTCATATCACAGTTATTGTGACCAAAATGATCACATTAGCATTATTATTGCAGTATTATTGAAATGTGCTCAAAATATTCAAAAAGTATATATACACACACTTTTATCATTTAATTAAGTTTTCTATTTTAAAATAAAAAATGTTAAATTAACAAGCACAATGTAATTTGTTATCAGACATTTAAATACTAACATGTTAACATCAAATTAAGCATTATTGCACACCACATGTGCTTGACCATCATGAACATCACTGAACTGTGATGTTCGCTCTCAAAATATAAAGGTTTTTTTTTTGCCAGCATTCTCTCCGTTTCAGTGGAAATACATGGGATCTGATGTTAACTAGTCCCTGTAGCCCAGCCAACTTGGGCTTCTGTTTTCTAGACATTGTGATTTCCCCAAACTGAATAAATACCACACATAGCAACACAAAACTGCTTTGCTAGCTCAATCATGTTGTAACTAGAATATCCACTGAAAAAATATTGTTTTCATCGACTGATAGTTAAGCTTCTGCCGGCATGTCCATCATTTTTAAGCTAACAACTCAGCTGATGTTTATCTGCAACAAACTTATATTAAAGGTTTATTTAAATATAGACGATGGCTTTCCAGTGTCTGCACCAGAACAAAATTGACAACAAAATGGTTCATTATGCAGGATAACAAAGTTGACAGTGGTTGGCTTTTGATTTGGGTTTCAGTGAAACGTTTCTTGTTGCCATGGAAACCACACAGACTCAGGCACTGTCAGTGGGTGCCTGCCGTCATGTTTTGAGGGGCCAAACATTGTAAACTGCATGCTTGCGTCTGAGGTAGTGCTGCTGCCTCTCCAGGAAATGAGCAGTATTACCACGAGTTATTCAAAGTGCATTAAACAAACACGGTTTTAATGATAATTCAACTTTGAAACGGTAATACTAACCAGGAATTTTACTGTGATTTATCGTTATACCTATAATCGTTGCATCCCTATTTGGGATATCTTAAAAATTGTTTGAAGTATTTAACCTCAGATATAAATGTGGTGGACACAATGTTAGAAACACCTCAGTATTACAGAGGGAAGTTGTAATAGACTGCAGACTTGGAGTTTACATGTTAAAGATGGTAACTGTGTCCACCCAGTGCCTTTATCTTATTGTCTTTATATAATATGTAATTTAATCTTATTCTTTCACAGGTGAACAAGTTGAGTATGTGGAGATTTCATCTTAGCAGTTGGAGTTCAAATTTAATCCTCATCTTAAAATGTCCTTTTGTACTTTTCTTCAGGATAATAAAAAGGGACAAAATGGCATCGGACTCTCCACGCAGGCCGAGTCGCTGTGCTGGAGGGGTTTTGGTGCGAGCACAGGCTGCAACGTAAGAACAGAAGTCCCTTCCTAATCATTTATCAGAAATCATTCAAAGATTGTATCTCTAACCAGACCTCTCTGCTGTATGCCCATGTCCCTGAGCATCAAGAATAAGTCTGTCTTAGCAAACAGACGTCCCTACATGTAGATTGATTTTCAGTTTCAGTACATTCTTTTCATTTGTATTTTTTTCTCTCACAGGGAGCAGTCTTACATGGAAAGTGTTGTGACCTTCCTGCAGGATGTGGTCCCACAGGTAACACTACTATACTGACTTTTTTTGTTTTGGACGGCAGGTTTTAAGTATGTAATTGTCTTTATGTAAAAACAATGATGGTTAATGGACACTTTTCATTCATTCATTTTCTATACCTGCTTAATCAAATTGGGACACAGGGGTCTGCTAGAGCCTGTCATAGCAAATGGTAAATGGAGTACATTTATATAGTACTTTCATGACCATAGCGAGGTCCCAAAGCGCTTTACAAGGCAACTCATTCACCCATTCACACACACTCACACACCAATGGCTACCAAGCAACTTAGGGTTCAGTGTCTTGCCCAAGGACACTTCGACATGTGAACAGGAGGAGCTGGGGATTGAACCCATGGCCTTACGTTTCACAGGTGACCCGGTCTACCACCTGAGCCACAGCTGCCCTATATAGCAAGATCCGGGGTCCACCCTGGACCGGTTGCCAGTCCATCGCAGGACTAACACAAAGACAGACAGCCACTGACACTCACACCTATGATTCATTAAGAATAATAAATTCATCTAACAAGCATGTCTTTGGACTGTGGGAGGGAACCGGAGTAGCTGGAGGAAACCCACACATGCACAGTCAGCACACGCAAACCGAGCTGAGATTCAAACTCCGAACCATCTTGCTGTGAGGCGACAATGCTAACCACAACACCACTGTGTTGCCGTGCTGGACACTTTTGTCCCTTAAATACAAAAATGATGAAAGATGTGCTTGTAGTTGCAAAACACGTTGGAAGAAAGGTAACAGAAGAACCCAAAAGCAAATGTTTTGGCAAAAATTTTGATTGTAATATCAAGGTGGCTTCCTGTTTAATTGACATCTGCATCTAGTTTACCAAGATACTTTTCTAGATATCTATATAGTATGCAGAGCTTTTTGTAGAAGCCATGTTGGGAAGTGGCCAAAACAGCGTACACTTGCCATCTGTTCAACCTGCCATTCTTCCTGTAATCTCTTCCTGCTTTGAGGGGTTCTTGTACTATGATTGTTTTGTTTACTAGTAAAATAAATTATGCAGCCTCATTTTGGAGTATAATATTAGTTACATGATGGTGACGTGGTTGAATATTTTTTGTTCACACGTTTTTTTGTGTCTTAAACTACAGGCGTACACCGGGGCTCCTCCCACTGATGAAAAAGAGAAAATCATCTGGGTTCGATTTGAGAAAGCTGATATCAATGGTGAGTCTTTTTACAGAAGGTAAACCCTCGGTGACAACGGTGAGGTCATTGATCACATCTGTACATTGCCATACAGCACAAGCACCACAACACTAGACTGAAAATTTCCAAAGGGAAAAAAAAAAGAAAAAAACAGCCTCTTCTTGAGGTCTGGGAGTAGTTTTTCTTTCTACAGGTGAACACGCAGTGAGTCAGCTCAGTCAAATCTCAAAAACTGCATAAATGTGAATCATGGCAACAACTACAAAATAAATAAAATTCACCTTGCTGTACTGCGGTGGGATCACTGATTGTGGCTGGATCCTGGCTCATTAGAAATCAACTTACTGACCTATCCTTTAAATTTCCAAGATGGCGGTTCATAAGAACAAGGTCAAGCTCGAGGCATGTGGACAACAAAGCTACAGATTGGGAGAGGGTGAAAACGACTCTCCTCTGACCAGGATGACCAACAACTCATTCAAATGTTGCTTAGCAACTCTAGGATGACATCAAGTGATCACGAAGGGCAAATGGCAGCTGAGGTGAAGTGACAGTTTGAAACGGGCCCCTATGGGGCAGGTCTGAAGTCATGTTGAGAAGATCCAGGCTGAGGCTTGCTAAGGACCGTAAGGATTGGACCATGGAAGACTGAAGTAAGGTCATCTTCTGAGTCCAGTTTTCAGCTTTGCCCGACACCATGGTTAGACAGAGACCTGGAGAGGCCTACAAATTTGGTGAAGGATCAGTGATGATCTGGGGGTGCTTCAGCAAGGCTGGAATCAGGCTAGTTTGTTGCATGAGTCATGTCATGTGCAAAGTTTTGCTGGAAGAAAACTTGCTTCCTTCTACTGTGACACTGTTCCCCAACCCTGAGGATTGGTTTTTCCAGCAGGACAGTTCTCCGTGCCACAGCTAGGTCAGTCAAGGTGTGGATGAAGGACCACCAGATCAAGACCCTGTCATGGCCAGCTCAATCTCCAGACCTAAACCCTAATGAAAACCTCTGGATTGTGATCAAGAGGAAACTGGATGGTGAAAAGCCATCAAACAGAGCTGTGTGTTGTGTTTAAAAGTGAATATGATCTTGGTTTCTTTGCATCATGGGTCTGGAAACACTGCATCTTTTTTTGTTGTTTTCACCATTTGTTATTTTCTACAAATAAATGCTCTAAATGCCAATATTTCTATTTGAAATTTATAGACTAAAACTAGTTTAATTTTACTCAAACACATACCTATAAATAGAAAAGAGAAACTCATCATTTTGCAGTGGTCTCTTAATTTCACTCAAGTCCACTGAACTGAAGTAATTAAGCAGCAGCTGTGATTCAAAGGAAGAAAGAAAGGAGGAAGATATTTCACATTAAAGTGGAGTCAAAGTTTGAAAGAAGAAAAAATATACATACATTCATAAATTTTTTGGGAATTCAACCCATGACTCTGCCTAAAGTACTTCATATGTTTTGTTAGTCATACTTTCAAACTATTAACTAAACTTCACTGTGTCACTTTGTGTTTGCACAGACACTTCCCGCAACCCAGAGTTTATGGAGATGCACAGCGGCACTACTGACCCTCCCCTCTGCCTCATGATCGGCTACACTGACGGGATGCAGATCTGGAGTGTATCTGTAAGTCACACAACTAATGGATCTGTAAAAACAGTCTTTCATTAAGTTGAGTTCTCCTAACTGTGATGAAGTCAGATGAACAAGTGTGATGAAAGAAATCAGTCATCCTGTGTACAGCAGAGGTCGCCTACAACCTATGTTGAAAATGTAATGTAATCCCCTCAATATTTTTCATTTAATTGTTTTTCTCAGACAGTTTTACACAAACTATACCTTTTTATACAGGCCACCAAAATAAAAACACAATTTTAATTTTTAAAAACTGCTTTTGCTTCGTTTGGAAGCAAAATAATGGCAAACATCAGAGGTGCAACTGTCCAGGAGGTTTTTTGATGGCATGTTTTAACTAAAGGCTGTATGTAGAAATGATGCAGCAGCATCTTAAAAATAAGGCCAATGGAGAAGAGGAAAAAAGTGCAGTACCACTGATGGCCTCGCCTCCTCACTCCTCCCTTCATATCCAGATATATTCACTTTTGGCTCCAGTAAACCAACATGGAGACCTTCACATTTCAGACTCCTGGCTTAAAGAGTCAAGTCCACAAAACAATGATGTCGCTTTAGCTTCGTCCATTTTTTGTTTACAGTCTCTTGTTGTGATGCTTCTAATAGAATCAGGAGTGGGTTAAAATTGTCAAGATAAAAGTTGGCACTTCAGTGGACAGAAACTATTGATTTCTTGACTGCACTTAATTTTGTGCAATTTTATATCCCACTGCTTTTTGTTCCAAGTTAAAATCATACATTCTGTGTTACTAGGATTTTATGTTGGGACCCTGGCTTCAAAGTTGTGGTTTTTACTGTTTTTACTTATTCACCTATTTAACCTTTTAGCCTATGAAAAAAAATCCACTTATTGTGGGTTTTTTATTATTATTATTTTTTTTATTATTTAAAACAGCTATGGAATTATGTAAACAAATGAGTATTTACTGGTTAAAATCCTGAAAATGAATAAACATTTAATAGCTATAAATAGGACTTATATTGGTTTAGAAAAAAAAAATAAATTCTACTCTTAAATTTTAAATTGACTGAACATATTTACTCCCTCTGTCCATGGTTAGTCTTTGCAATTGACTGTGTGATTAGGTCATGTAAACAACATGTCCTTACTGGGTTCAGAAGTCAAACTCCAAATCATTTGACTACATCCAGCCCACACGGCTGGACACAGGACGTGTCCTGACAGGTCTAGGGTCAGCAGTGTTGCCAACTTGGCAACGTTCTCACTAAATCAGGAGACTTTCCAGTTTCTCTTGGTGACTAGAGACAAATCTTGTGACTTTTTCTGGTGGTACTGGAAGCTTTTCCAGTGTTTTGGAGACTGCCGTGGAAGCACGTATCCCTGCAGTTACTGTCCTCAACAAGCAGCGGGTGCTGCCGTGAGCTCCTCCCCTGTCCCAAAACACTCACAGGCTGTCAGTCTCACAGTAGCCTCCCTCCCTGCCTCCCTCTGTCCCTCATGCAGCAGTCCCAGCTGCAGTCAGAGCAGAGACCCAGTGGGTCTCCCCCTAATTCAATTAGACCCGAGCGAGTTACCATCATTTTCATTACATTGCCGTTGACAGTGCTTTCTGTTGTCTGTTTTTTGGTCTGTTTAGATTGTTAATGTTAAGTTAAACAGTTATTTTATTTAAAAAATGTCAAAGTTATGGCAAAAATATGTTCATGTTTTACTGTAACTTGTTGTAGGCTCCTAAGTGGAGCATAAGGTTAGAAACAAAACCAAACTCAAGAAAACTAAACAATAACCAAAATAAACCAGAACAACAAGAACTCAAACCTAAGTGACGCTGCCAGAGTGTCTCTTCTGGGTCTCTGAGCCGGTCCCAAGCCCAGGTAGAGAAGGAGGGTTGGGGGTAGAGCTAGCAGTTCAACCCCACACAACAGTCTTTGGATTAAAGTTGATATGTTAACACTTAACAATACAGGACAACATTGGTTTATTTAATGCTGGTCTAGACATTAAACTCATGAAGTATTCTGAGGGTGATGGCCCACTTCAATGGCAAAATAAAAACAAGAAGAAAGCTCATGCTCATTTGTAGTCATATTTAGGGTGTTTTTTTGTTTTTTTTTGACTCCTTGTTGTCTTTCCCATGATGGTATTCCTCTCTCCTACATTATGATTACATGCAAATGGAAAATTATGTAAATCAGGCGATGACATCATTTAGCAACTCGTAGGAGAGCCAATAGTTGCTTTCCTTGTTGAGGATTTGGCAACACTGGATGGAGTCAGTGTATCACAGCTAAAAGTAAAGTGAGTATCTTCAGATCCATGTAATTGAAACACAACAAAAACTCAAGTAAGTTATTGGAGCTTTCTGCATTGTTGCCTCTGTCATGACTGCTACAGAATGACAGTGTTCATGGAGCGGAGTGAAATTTTGACACAGTGCCTTACAGATGAGTGATAATCCGACAGTAAAATGTAATGTAATGAAATACATACTAAAAGTAATAAAACCAATGGATAGATAAATAGAGAAAGAAAGACAGGGAAAATAGAACCAACCAAGCAAAGAAATGTACACACATGCTGATTAAGACTTCCTGATCTTTTAAATCATGTCAGATTGAACTATAATCTCTTGAATGTGCTCAGTTGAGCCCGTACCATTGTTAAATTCAGTGCAGTACAGCTTACTGTCCACTAGGTGGGAGTGTTGACCATGTTATGGGCAGTATTTGATTCACTACCACTTCTTCTCAGCTCTGTAACACAAGTCACAAGGTCTCATTCTGTGTTTTTTCTTGAGTAAAGGGTGAGGAGCCAGAAAGAGGACCATAGAGAACAGACTGCACACTTTACATCTTTGATAGCAAGTGCTATACTATAAATTGGGCACAATTACCAAAACAGTTTGCACACCCAAATCCACCAGAATCCTTCTTTTTTTTAATTGTATGTTTTTGGGTTTGCCACAGGTGTAAAATGACTGGCCATCTTCAGTGGGTTATAGTAATCCAGCTTCAACATCCTTAACTTGTCATTAAGAGTAAGTTTGATTCAGTCCTGTGTTTTCAGATGGAGCGACTGGCTATAGTTTTACATACTCGTACTTCAACTCACCACAAATATACCCACATATTTGCAAGTATATGTGGACAGTGTGAACCCATGTTTAATTGTCTAACTTTTGTGTACATACAAACACATTTCTCTAAACACATGAATGTATATTAATGGAGTTCATGTGGCTGAATAACAGTGCTACTGCCATAACTGCAGCATCCCTACTTCCACTTCCAGCCAGTGACTTGTGTTGCATGTTCTAGCTCGTTCTCTCGCTCCATATAATATAATTTTACATATAACTTTAACTAAAACAATATGTATATTGATATCAGCTGTCGATCATTCTTAGTAATTACACCCTGAAATTCAAGACCAAGAACGGACACGTCTGTGCAACAGTATCAGAAAATCAGAGAAATGGGGATTACATTTTTGAATTATTGCAGTGTAGAACAAATAATTATATACCAAGTAATTTGGAATGATCAACCCCACTAAAATTGAGTATGAGTTAATAATTTTTGCATTTATTTTTAAAGAATGCTGCTTCAAATGTAGTATTTTAATTGGTGGCAAAGCATTTGGATTAGGTTACTTGTACAAGTGACCTTTTTGACTTGGTGCCTACCCCTGATAAATGATTTTTTTATTTTAAATATCATATTTAGCATATAATATAATTTAAAATTTGTATTATACTACATGGTGGATATTGTGGTTCCTGTTGTAGCTCACTACAGGTGTGATAATAAATGTGACCACAAGATGGAGACCTTTTGATAAACTGGGCTGTAGTGAGAGGGATGATGTAGGTTGGCATGACCTCAAACTCTCTATTTACAGGTCAGACACCAACACAGAGACCAAGACATATATCTAACAGAAATACATTTACAGGAAAGTTGAGGTACAAGTCCGAGCATAGGTGTTTGCTCAATATTTATTATTACGGCTTATTTATTTTTGCAAACTGCAAGCAGAAATCTATTTATTCTGCTTGGACATGTTCCCATGACAACGCTGATGTTAAACTGCCTTACCCCTACTATTCACAATGAACAGGCTGTTTTGTGTAGAAAGCTGACTTCTTTAAAATCAGTCTTGGAAAATCATTAGAAGATTTTGTCAGCTCTGCAACGTAACAAATTATCCACAGCGCCGCCAAGGCTTCGCTTTACTGAGGATCGCCTTTCATGTAGCGGCCGTCACTGAAACATGCAAACTTCACATACATCCTCTGAGATCTAAACACTCCAAAGTCCTTAATCAGTCCCTTTATAAACATTCATGGGCCGCGGGTAAAAGGACGCACTCTTGCTTTACCCGAGATCACACACATTGGTCGCTGTGATGTGGAGACTCCCGTGCCGCTAGCAACATTTTTTTTGTTGTTGTTTCTGCTGTTATGGTGGAGGAGAGGATTACAGCTGTTTTAGCTGCACTGCACACACCCAGTGAAAAAGTCTGAGCTCTGCCTTCCAGTTTCAGTCGTCACCAGTCCGGCCTGTTATCGCACGGCGTCCTCCCTCATTGTTTTTCTTTCAGTTTTTCAAAGTTTACGGGACGTTTCTGGCTTGTGTTTTTTCGCAGGGTTTTAAGTAAGCACTGAAGGTGCCTCGGTCTCCGACTCTTGAGTGGCCGTGAAGTGTTTGTGACAGTTGCTAAGCCAACACCCTCTGTAATGGGCCCCAGCCAGAGTACATGTGTACACACACACTTTCACACACTCGTGAGACGGGGACTCTGACTGGTTGTGTGGATGCTGACAGAGGTGTTTAGGCGATGTAGATTAGCGTCTCCTCACACCGGAGAGGTGTCACCCGCCGCCGCCCGATAAGAGGCAGGCTGTCACAGACTAATTGTCTGTCTGCACACGTGTCGAGATGAAATGCTGCAAAGAAACATGTCAGTGGACGTGTTGGGGATCCACAGCTGTATCACAGAGATTTTCTAAGCTCATAATCCTGTCCTTAATGTGAGAAATATTAATATATGAGAGGAGATAAAAAGTTGCTGTAATATAGAGTCTAAAGTGCAACTTAGACAGAAGGGGAATTAAAATCTCTTCCAATCTGCTGTAGCTTTAAATGGGTATTCATGCTGCCAGTGTATTTAGGCATCTGTCCTCTACCAAAAATGATTTCTGATTGTTTCCCCCCCCCTTTACGAATTAACACTAAACATGTTTATTTGTGGTAAAACTAACTGAATGTATTGTTACCTCGTGTCCACCTGGAAATTGAACTGAATAAAAATTAGTTTTTTGGACGTTAAAGATATAATCTATTTTAATTATCGTAGGTATGTGTGGTTTTTTTCTTTATGAAGTTATTTGAAGTTAATAGTATGTTTCATTTTAACTACAGGTGGACATTAATGATTGATTACCAGGGTGCTACGGGGGAACTCGAACATTTTCAGTGTCAGGAACCTCCTTATTTTTACTTTTTTTTTTTTAATAAGAAGTAACTATTATCTTCCTTTGGTACACAATACTGTATTTGAATTTTTTTAAATTGAATTTTGCACTGTTAGTTTACCTTTTTAATATTTTTCAATATTTAGATTGTCCATATTTTGCACTGGTAGTCTTTGTAATTGAAGTTGTTTTTTGTTGTGTTTTGTTATATACAGCACAGTGGGACAAGAGGAACACTAACCTCTATGTTTCAACACTGTAGAAGTGACAATAAAAAGCATGAATCTTGAATCTAAGGGTTTGATATAATAAATAAAACTGACCTTTTCTCCTTTAACTCCAGGGAGTTTTTTGTCATGAAGATCATTGATTTAAAATAATTGCAACAGCTGATCAATGTCACAAACACTTTAAAAAGCAGTGCTGAAGAATATCAAATGCATATCAACCATACAAAGAGCCAAAGTATCTTTAGAAGTGAACACTTCAAGGTGTGGAGTTTCTAACTTCCTGTTGCTCTTTGTAGCTGTTTTTTTCTGTGAGCCTGTCCTGCTTTTGTTTATCTGCTGCACATGTAGTTGTCCACAGTCTTAGCAATGATGTCACATGGAGTTGTGCCAGGATGTGCAGCAATGTGCGAACAGAGGAAGAAGAGAAGAAGAAGAAGACTAAGCTACTAAACATGTATGAGGCTTGTTTTAAATTCCTGTTAAAATTTAGTTTTGCAAACAAGGGGTTGGAGTTCACTCTGTTTGTTAGAGCTCAACAATGTGCTTCTGTTGGTTTGAATAAAACTCTGCATGATACCTTTTTAATTCTTCTGTCAAGCACTGAACCAGTAAATAATTCAACATGAAGTGTCATAGACATGATGCACTCTGCACAGCTGATCCTGTTCAGTATAATCTGGTTAGGTGAACCCATTTCTGTGTCCTCACATTTAAAAAAAAAAAAAAAAAGTTTATTTTAGGGTTTTTTTGCAGCTCAGCATCATAAGTAATGCTGCACCACTCTCCGCCCGTGTGCTCCTGTTGTTTTCGTGCCGTGTGTCATGGAAGGCCACGAGCGAGCACCTGTTACTGCCCGATCCCCGAAGCACCTGCTCCCTCCAAACCTCCAATATGTCCGGCACTGTGTTAGCGAGTGGATCCACTTGTGAATATGGCCCAGATATCTGTTCACAGCTTATGGCATTACATTTGAGAGATTAAAACAGAAGAGCAGACACTGTGATTCCACACACACACACACACACACAAAACATCCGAGCCACAAATGAAATGAATATAATGAATAACTGTATGCAGCGAAAACAACTTTGAAAAAGCAATTTGGCATATTGCATACGCCGGGGGCCACTAATGTATTGCTGGGAATGTTGTTGATGGCAGTCGATGTCACACAGAGCCATGTAAGGCGAGGATGAGCGGCGGGGTAATGCACAATAACCCGACGCATTAACCTCCAGCCCTCCCTCTTCTCATTTTAATCCAGCAAATTCCATTATTCTCCCTCTCACAGGTCCATTTGCCTGTATAGGAATCCTACCCTCCTTTTTTTTTTTTATTCCTGCTATCAGCGCTCGTGTATTTTGCTCGTGTCTTCCAGTGTTAATCTACCACCGCTGGGGCCTCAAGCACTTTGAATAAAAACACACAGCTCCAAATCCGCCACTTTGAAAAGGCTACTAATTGCACAAAAGAGCGATCATCCCCTCAGATGGGTTTAAAGTCTTAAAACAAACAGATTAAAGCACTAGTCAAGTGATAATGCAGGTTTCACTGTAATTTAACGCATAAAAGAATAACAAAAGTGGGGCATTCTGCGCTTAAAACAATGTGCCATTACACACGCCAGACACCGACAAGAGACACAGGCCATTGACCTAATATACCGGCATCACATATGAAGCCTCACACACACACACAGACATCCATTAAAGTGCTTTACACTGTGGCTGTATTTCATCTGTAATAAAGACCAGAAATGCAGCAAACTTTCAAATCCGCTCTAATAGGGCAACCTTTAATGTTTATCCCAAAATGCAATTTGAAGTCTGTGCAAATGTGCTGGAATGCACTTGTTTGATCAGTGAAGCCAGAGGATGAACAGAAGTTAAAAAAAAAAAAAAAAATCAAGACACTCACAGACCATACCTAGAAAAAAATCACTTGTATTAGAAACAACTTGTTACTGTCTTACAGTTTTTACACTAATATTGCTCCAGTTTGGTTGCTAGGTGAAACTTGTGTTGGAGGCTGGACGGTGTTTAGCAGTTACCACCTACAGTAGCTGCTGTTTTACAATGAAGGATGGAGACAGTGCAGCATGTGCAGTGGCTTCTTTTTATAGAGACGCTTCCATACACAGTACTAACATTAGCTAGTAACATTAGCTAGCTAGCTAAAGGGTCTTATTGTATTTCAGTGGTCCAATCATATTGGTCCAAATGTTTTGTCCCACCTATATATCGTGTGTTTGCCATAAATGTATCACAATATGGAAGTTAGCTACTTTAAAAATGCTGTTTCAGGTTGACTTTAAACAGCTGAAGTTATCGTTTTGATTCTCCTGCTCATTTTTATGTATTGTAATTGTCTTCTCTACCTGTCTGGATATTGAGATTGAAATAGTGATTTAAAGGGATAATAAGGCTTGAAATATCCTGTGTTGAGTGTTGAAAACTCAATGCTTTTCAAACATTTCTAACAAAAGTCAGCTCGACACACACCCACGAACTTAGAAATACTACGGTCATAAATCCCCCTCAACAAAACCCTCAACACTCCCTAAAAATTTTAAGAAACCAGAAATGGCATCTCCAAAATTCATTATTCATGTGAACTGTTTATAGTTTTTTTTTCATATAAGTTGTGCATTTTTATTATTCCCTGTGATTTGTAATTGTTAGTTTCCTCACAACACTTTTAAGATGAAGCTGTGTATTTAAATCGTATTGCTTGTAACCTTTCCATAGGGTAGTAAAAATGCATTATCATTTATAAAAATGCTTACACTTAAACATGAAATGTTTTATTTAATTCATTTTTTAATGTCTGATGTGATTTTGCTTGTGTTTATGTGCACACAGGCAGCTGTAACTTCTCATAAACTGCCTAACCTGAATTAGTTAGTCATGTGCTTGTAGTAATTGCAACGTCATTAAAGTGCAAAGTGTGGTTTGGATTCTGGGCGAATCAGAGACTTTTCGAGCCTCCATCCACTGTTGGAACGGTAGCACTGCTTTACTTTTCTGCAGCCGTGGCTACAGCAGCTGAATGCAAACGTTTTCCGGGGCAGTTTGTGAGATTGTCAGACTTTCAATTTGGAAACTGGTATAACAAGGTTGAAGCAGCTGAGGAAACTGTATGAGATTCATCATCAGTCTGAGCTTCTGTTTGGATGCTAATTGAACATATCTTGACCATTTTTTGTTTCTGTGCTCAGGGCTTTTCCCCAGCAGCATCAGGTGCATTTTAATCTGAAGAGCATCACATTTTGATATTAATATTGTTATTTAGATTTATTGCCTAAGTTATTAGGCTGTCACTTCTCAATGGGAGTTTAGTGATAAATTGACATGACTAGATCTCCTGCACTCTGCAGCGCTATTGTTTTTAATTCATTGCCTGTGTGTTTGTATGTTTGTCTTTGTTAAAAACATAATTCAAATTTTACAAAAAGAAACTGGTGCTCTGAACTAAACCTCTTAAATAGCTACTGCTCCATCATGCCACAGTAACTCAAATTCTTCTGTATCATTGTGTCTGAGTTTAGGCATCAGTTAGACAACATGGTCATAATTTGTTCAAACCTGAAATTACATTTACAACTATTTATTTTATCCAGCAATGTTATTAACAGAAAAAAAAGACAAAATCTTGCTGTTACACCAAATGGTAACCTTGGGTGCTGAATAATGAATAAAACCAAATGCAAAAACTGCAGTTCCTCAAGTGGCCACATGAGGCTGTCTCCTAAACTGAGTCAGTCTTCATAGACCTCCATGTTAAACTGTTCAGGTTTACAGTAGAAGTTAACATACTTACAGCCTGGTGTAGAGAACAGATGGTTTTGATTTCTGTAGCTAATTTCCCTGTACATGACAACTGCATGAGAACTGATTTATTTATTTATTTTTTACAAGACTATATGAATTGTGGGCGTGGCCTCTTTGGGTGTCACAGGAAGCTAGTTGCAGTCAGATCTATCCCTTCGTTGCTGCCCTGCTCCTTCTCCTTGTCTGAATATGAACAAAAACAAACATGGCGACTGCCATACTTCTAAATTCTGGGCTCCAGTACATTAGTCCACAAACCAATAGGTGACATCCCTGCAGCTACATCCATCTTTTATATACAGTCTATGGTTATTACGCAACATGAACACTGTAAAAGACAAATCGCTTGAGGAATACCGGAGGTAAATGCTTAACCAGGGGAAAAAACATGAATTACACGGGAAGTGTTGCAGACGACCTGTGGCATGGATTTTACAGTTAAATGTATTTAGTATAAAAACACTGACATTACCTTATAAAATACTCAACATGTGTACATTTTTAATTAGAAACTCCTCCCATGAATCACAATCAGAGTTGAGAGCAAGGTCATTTTCCAGACATCTGTTTTTGCACTGTAGGAAACAATGCCCATTTCGAGACTGCAGTGCAGACACAAGATATGTTTTGAGTGACGGGTGTGGCCACAGAGACATAGACGTAGCCAAATGTTGACTTGTTACCTTGACAGCAAAGAGATCATTGAGTGGTTAAAGACCAATTTGGGAAATCGAGAAAATCAGTAACTGAAGTAAGTAGATGAAAAGTGCCAAAACACAATTCACAGCATCTCCTCCAAAACCTGCTGAGCCTGACAGACATACTCTAACATTTAGTCTGCGGAGAGAGCAAAGGTTAATGACTTGAAACATTTGGTTAGCCTCTCATCTTTATCCTTTTATGTTCACGGAATCAAAAATAGAAGATAATCTTTGTGGGTTGTTTTTTTTTTTTTTAAGATTTGGTTGGAAACACTGGTCAGGGTGCTTCTTGTGCTCACAGTCAGACTGGGATGGAGACATCATGGGCTGCTGCCCACTTGGCATTAGCCCGTATCCCCGACAACTTTTCCTCGTTGGCTCTGTCATAGTGAGTGCAGTCAGCTCGTTTGCATTGCGATGCCACTGCGCCTTTTATTCTGCGCTTGGTAGATTTTACTTTGTGGTTTGGCTGCAACTTCAACCACCAGGCCGTCATGTTGATGTTCCCCATCCTCCCTCCCTGCCTCACCCTGTCACTTTGTATGAGCGACTAGTTTTGCACAGTTAGAAACGTTGGTTTTACTCATACTGTGAACAACCAATTATTTGTATTGTCCTTTTTGGTTATTTAGCACCTCTTATTAAAGTGGTGTTTCCAGAGACACACTCTATATCACACAGCAAAAGACGGAAAATTATACCCTTAAAAAGCAACATCTGTGGTTACAGTAGGTCATTTGGCTACAGGCGGACCTCTCTGGACTGCCTAATGGCTAAACATGTGGTTAAACTTAACTTCAGCCCTAATGTCGGTCTGTATTGTTGAGTATAAAATGTTTTTTTTTCCTCTCTGAAGCTGATTTGTGAACTTTTACATGATCGTTAACTCTAATGTTTTCTTTCAGTTGGCAGGAGAAGCCCAGGAGCTGTTCTCAGTGCGACACGGCCCTGTGCGAGCTGCTCGTATTCTGCCAGCCCCTCATATCAGTGAGTAACTTCAGTAGATTTACTCTGTTGGGTTGCCAGGTTTTGATCCCGTATTTGAACTGTTCTTCAACAATCACAAGGGCTGAGTTATGTTATGTAATTTGTTTTACTTTCTTTCTAAATTTAAGAGAAACTATTAACATGTTAAAAAAAAATACACAGATTGTAAAATATGGAGATTGACACCACTCATATGTCTGCACAGTTAGTAAGAGTAGACAGCCATCAGCCAGCTAGCTCAACTCAAGACCGGAAATGGAGAAATATCTCTGCCTGACTTTATTACAGAGACAAAAATCTACCCAGAAAATTTCACATTTCTACATCACAACATGAGATAATATAGAACTTTATTAATCCCGAAGGAAATTCTCCTGTTAAATTACTCCAAATGATATTACAAACATCTACTTAAAAAATGTACCGTGCAAGAACCAAGAACCAGTTCCCAGTTAAAAACATCTACCAAAAAAC
>OOFC01025482.1:16898-30619 GCA_900323345.1 Pseudochromis fuscus | reverse complement strand
ATTTTGAGAAATGTTCTCTGAAAAGTAATCAGAAACGGGAGCTCCATGACGCGCAGTCCACCAGGTGCTAATTGCTGCTACCGCTGTGTGTTTGTTTACGTTGGGGAGGGGAGCTCTGCTGAGACTGGAGCAGTGGGCGGTGGCTCGGCAGGTGACGAAAGGTCGGGGGCGTTGCAAGGAGGAATAGGCGTACCTAGGAGGAACGAGGCATAACAGCTTCCACAATGGCTGCCATGAGAGTTTCTAAAGATTACTCAAACATACGTGAATGGGCTAAAGAAACACTTCAGGCATGTTTTTAATGAGGGAATGACATAATAACATGATATACAGCTTGAAAAAGTCAATTTTGCATAATACCCCCCCTTTAAATTACTCCAAATGATATTACAAACATCTACTTAAAAAATGTACCGTGCAAGAACCAAGAACCAGTTCCCAGTTAAAAACATCTACCAAAAAACTACTACTGCACAATATTTTAAACATGGCAGTAAATAGGATTAATGCTCTGAACAGTATTTTGTACATGAAACAACAACAATAATAACAACAATCCTTTGTGCTGCAATGAAGCCACATTAAAAGTACTTTACTGAAATTTAAAGAAGCCCAACGTCTCTGTTTCCCCTGTTGAGAGCTGGTATTGTTCCTCTGAGGTAAAAATATTCAAGAGGAGAAGTGAGTGTGAGCTAACAAAGTGAAACATTACCTGTGGGCTGTCATGTATTTTTTGAGGCGATGGGAATGTGGTGTGTGAAGTTGATTTAAAATGTGAGACAGAGTTTACCCCGTTAGAGTGGTGGTATTACCGTTAACACTGGAGAATTAGCTAATGATAACTAGCTAGACAGAGCATTGCATACATTATTTTTCCACAACAAGCTGCTGGATATGTCAGTCAACCACCAGCAATGTTAGCTAACATCAACTTAGCTAATGTTAGCATCAAAATTTAACTTCTGCTATTACTTTGTCTGTGTTGCATAGAGGCTAACTGCAGTAGATGCTTAAATGATAGTTTACATTATTTGCCTGAAATGATGACGATGGGTGGGATGTAAAGTAATTAAACAGTGTATCTTAAATAATCTCTGGAGAGGATTAAACATATTTTACACAATATAAAATGCCAAACTGTTCCTTTAAGAGCAATAGCTGTTCATGTTTCAAATGCAACTTTACCCAACTATGGAACTCCAAGACAGTATCACATGACTTATACCATAAACTAGACAGACGTTCAACTGTTTTCCTAAACCACACAGGGATGTGGAGGAAGTACCTGCATGTATTTTAAACATATTTCCTTCCTAAGTCCTTTGAAGTGCTCTTTCAGCATAATTCAAAATTGTCTGTTCTGGAAAAAAAAAAACATTTTGGTTAACTTGATTTCAGCTTCCAAGGTCAACACTAAAAATTAAATTTTGTATGGCATATCCTAATGCAGTTTGGGGTTGTGGGTATTTTAAGTGGTGCTATATCATTAAAATTAAAGAGTGCTCCTGGCTGACTCATCCTAATGTTGAAGTCAATCTACGATTACTGTTGGCCTGCTCTCAGTCGGTGGTGGCAAGCCTCTGAAGTCAGCTCTGCTCTGCTGCCAAAGCTCTGCTGGAAACCTCACTGTGCTTCCACTGTTCACTCAGTGTTCTCTCCAACACCTCACAGTCCAACTCCTCTCTCAGAGATTCTTCATTTCTTTTACAAACAATGCTTGGATTAATTCACAATTGGTGTCATTACAAAGTAGGTTACATGTAGCAACAGAGCAAGGTGGTCTCTATTGTGTTACACTGGCAGCATGCTGTCAATCAAACACAGGGACACACCCCTCCAGCTGACTGAGTTGGACTTTAAATGTATTCAAAAGAGGGAAATGAACAATATCAACACATATTTATTATACATTTGTAGCAAGGCATATGCATCCAAACAAACAGAAAAGCAGCCGTTGTTTGGTTGTTGCATGTGTTGGTTTGTGAATGTGGTGACCTGTCCCACTCCATGAGAGGGATGGTCTTGGAACGAAGAGGTGCTACAGTAGAAATACATCATCTGAGGTGTGTAAAGTAGTGGGAGGCCCAACATTACCCATGTGGAAAAACTTTGTAATTGTGTTGTTGTTGCTAAATAACCAGCAAAGCTTTTTCTAATCATTGCAGCTTTTCACAGTTCTCTAATTCATCAAATATGAGGCACAAATAAATCAGATAGAACAGGAAGAATAAAAGCATATTGTATTTCCTCAAATAGTGGCTGAAGCCTTTATTTACCTTACCGTATTTTCCGGACTATTGAGTGCACTTGTCTATAAGCCGCTACTGAATTTATTCGAACAGTTTCATGTGGTCCGCTCCGACCGGGTCTGATGTGACAACACTAAATGTATCGGCGGCACGGAGCTTGCTAGCTTGTAAAAAGCCAACGAGCTTCGTGCCGGCGATACATGAGAAACACCGGTGTTTAAGTTCAAAGCGTCGGGAAAAAGTAGAGGCTTATAGTCCGGAAAATACGGTAATTACAGAATATAACAGGCTTGTGGTTGAAGCAGGCTTGCATTAGAGGCAGGACTTTATTCCTAATTTCCTGTGTTTAATAATTACAATTTATCATATTTTAATTAGAAAACTTCTTATTCTTCTATTGATTAATATTAATGGCTGTACTAACAGTATTAAACTGAAGTAGACACATTGATGATTCACAAATGTTTCACAGCCTGTACTGTTTTTATTTTCTAGACACTGGAAAGCTGAACACAACATGGACACCAGTGTTCATATCCTCAAAGCCATGGTGCAAATGGTTTAGTTGTTCCACTGATTTCCAGACATGAAGTTTAAATTTTCAGCTCTGCAGGTGTCAATCAGTGCTGTGAAAGCTGGTTTGTGGCATATTTTTTTCAGTGAGAGAAAAAAAAATTGCCCTTTTTGTTCTCCAGTCCGTGTTCCGGTCTTTTTGGCAGATTTCAACAACACACAATAGCGGCATTTTGAAGAGCGCTGGAAGTGGATGAAAGCGACCCACAGTAATAAGAAGCAGCAGATAGCCCCGACACATGAGGGGAGTAATTCTCTCAGCAGAAAATAAATATGAATTGTACCACTGATTGCAATCTGCTAGGGCGCAAACAGTGTTGCACTGTGGTGAGCCATTAAAAGGCCAATTGTCTGGGATGCAAGGCCGTGGGTGGGCGGACTTATAAAAGCCCCGAAAATAGGTGTTGATTATAATAAGGCAAGGTTCCTCCTTTCCTGGAACAGAGAAGGAAGTACTGGTTTTCCAAAGGGGGTAGATACATTTATCCACATCCTCTTATGGAATTTACAACCTATAATCTTCCGTTGTCTTGGAAAATCAGGCACTGTGTTCCTTCACTGATAACAACTGAGCATTGAGGACACATGAGTATATGAAAAAAACCCCAAAAGAACAGAAGATGTGTTTCCTGGCTCTGTTGGATGCAGGATCTCCGGTGAAATACAGTCCAGGTTTTTGAATGAACAGTATTAACATCTTCCAATATTAAGAATGTTCAGGCTCTCCCATACTGTACATGAACCTCAAGCACAACACAAACAAAAACACAATAATGCTGAGGTTTTGCTGACAGCAATTACTCACTGTCAGCTTGAAGTTGCATTACCACCACCTACTGGGCTGGAGTATGGTGTTACCAGACCAGTAATTCAGTCCCATTATTTAAAAAAACAAAAACAAAAAAACCAAACTTAAATATTATGAAAAGTAGGAGTCCTTAAAGACCTGAATATTTTGATACTCCAATAGTTTCTGTGGGTGAAAATATGGGAAAGTAGTTAGATGACAAAAACATTGTAAGAAGAAGACTAAAGATCTGGATCTGAACTGTGGGGTTTTTGTCCTCTCTTTCTGTGGAGGTCAGTTTGTCTTCACAATAGAGTCACACTTGGGAAGCCTCCAGGATCCTGCAGATTTCTGAAGTTTAACAATAAGCACGTTGTCTATAATGTTATGGTATCGTCTAAACACACACCCATCCTCCCTGTAACATTCAAACACGCAGTCCACATGGAAGTCTGCAGTACTCGCTTCAATTACTGTCCATTACAGTAGTGATCAAATCAAAGTCTCTGTATTCATCAAATGTTGCATTTTTCCCCCACCAGAAAGTTTATTTTAGTAAATGTGCCATTTCACTAAGTCTCCGAGAGGCATATTTATGTTAGGGCTCAATATCTTGACTGGGAATGATGTCTGATGACAGGAACATGAAAGGAGAAAAAGGACCCTGTCGGGAGTGTTAAAGGCTGGTAGGGAAGGCACTTTTTGCTCTCACGCCATACCACAGGAACTCAGGCTGATTACTGTCAAGCCTCAAATTACAGTCTTCTAAAGGGTAACATCTTCTTCAATCTAAGCACCCCCCTCCGTCCCCTCAATCCCCTGATCCTCTGCCCTGACTTCAAAAAATGAGACAATTAGGGAAAATATGGGATCAGTCCACTTAATGCAACATGTTTTTGCTTCGTTTTTTTTTTTTTAATATGCCCGCTGGGTTTTTACCATGCTGTAATTCCACCCTGAAACCCCTAGAACAAACAAGGAGATAAACTGAAAAGTCACACTCGCTGTTGCAACTTTCAGAAGATTTCTCCAACTTATTTCAGTTCTGTCATTTCTTTATTATATTTTTCCACAGCTTTCTATTAAAGTGTTTTTAACTTGTGTTTCCCTCAATCTTCTCTTAAAAACTCGAACTGTATTTGAAGATCAGAAGAGAGTTAAATGCCAAGGTGTTTACAGTGTGTGAGATCCATGTTTTGGATGGTGAGGATTGTGGGGAAAAAAACCTCCATCTATCACAAATATTAGAAATTTTGCGACCGTAACTGCATTACAGGGCAGCAGTAGTAATGTAATCAGCAAGTTTCCTGTCATGGTAATGGGCCGCCTGTTGAATGAGGGTGGGCAGCACTGGAGGCCTCACATGTTTGTTAAAGAATGTCCCTCTTTGTTGTGTGCAGATCACTCTGTTTCTCATCTGCCTCTTCCCTCTGACTCCTCTTCCTCCTCAGGTCCCCTGAAGACGGACAGTTTTGCTGAGAAGAGGCCCCTGCTGGGGGTCTGCAAGAGCGCGGGGTCCTCTGGGTGAGTTCATGCATCATAATCAAGCTGACATCACTTCCTCGCTCAACAGGCATCTGAACATGTCTTTAATGACTACAGTCTTTTGCGGTATAAACCAAATCCTCTATATATTCCTACATATAATAAGATAGATAGGTATCTCTACATGTAAGACAGACTGACTCCATGATGTGCAGGTCAGAGCAACTGCTGCAGGATTCCCTTTTCTTCTTGTCACTGATCATATGACCGTGTCTATATGTTTGGGCTCGTTGTCATGCTGAAGAATAAGTTGGTAATTAGATGCCTCCTTTATGGTATTGTGTGATCGATAAGAATCTACACATCTGTATACTTTCATACTGTGTCTCTATAAGAACAGAGAACACCTAAGCAGGCTGTGTTAGGTTCAATATAGCATCGTAAACAAGGGCCATCAGTTAAAACTATCAAGCTAGAAATCAAAATTTAACTTGTGAATATCATGTGATATGTTTACCAACGGCTCTTGCCTTGCTTAGGCTGGACATTGACATTGCTACTCAGCCGGTTAATACCAAATGTTTTTCTTTCAGTGGGTCTGTTGGTTACTTTTTTTTTTTTTTACAATCAGTGGCATTTTCAATTGGTTTTGATTACAGGAAGGCCATGTATTTCATGGCTCATGGGTTCATATGACTTTAAGGTCTCTGCACCCACAAAGGTTGGAAGCTACATAGTATTTGAAAAAGTGCGTAGGAACTCACTTTCTGATAATGAAGGTACTGTATCCACAGGCAGCCATTTTTGCACCATAAGCACCAGTGACTGAATTTTTATAGTGTTTTTCTGACACATTAATTGTTGCTAGGTTACAAAAACCATCTCCAAACATTGCTTCATTGCTATGAGTTAGCTAAACATGAAGGAAAGAAATCGTCAGGACCAATTTCGTCCCCACTTTTTTGCTTCTCCGTCGACAGTGTTTAAAGTGAAAGTCCCTCCTCTTTCTTGATTTTGATTGGTCAAAGGTTTTCAGTGGCACAAGGGAAAAGATGGTTGAGAGGATATTCATCCTTAATTGACAAAATGATAAGATGATCCTTTGGAACAAGGTCTTTGGGATTTAAGTCTTTATCAAGCTACTTGCAGGTGAGATATACTTCAAAGTACACAAAGTAGAAGGAGAGAAACTAAAGCAACCTTCATGTAATCTTGGATTGACCTCTCCTAATGACCTTTCCTGATAAGTGTTTTACTTTGTGCTCGCTCTGTTGTGAATGAAGTACAACAAATGCTACATCTGAAAGTGATTTTTAATAATAGGAGGCATCAAAGGACGGCCATCTTTTTGTTATGAACCCTTCACATGCACCCAACTGGAGGTGAGCCAGTGATGTGGGTTCAGTGACTGTGATTCATGGGTTCTTAGTGGCACTGTGGTTTGAATGTGAGCGGTACCTGAACGCTCCACAGGCACACAGCAGGGAGATTAAACAGATGTGTGGCTCCCTGGGATTCTCAGGGCGAGGCCTGGGAATGCCATGTCTTTGTTTAGTGAGAAGAAAGTGAATTTAAAAAGTGACAGACCCCGAGGCATCTTGCACTCACTTCTCCATGCACAGTCTGCGCCCTCCTCCTCTGCTTCCCCTTCTTCCACTTACTTACGCTGCTCTTCCAGAGCAACACAAAATTTAACTCAATATATCCTCTCCAGGAAATGAAATAAGGAAGTCTGTCTTCAGCTGGGCCTTGATGGAGACCACCTTCTTGATGTTTTCCAGGAACTGCCGCCCCTGTCTCTCCGACGCCATTTGCCGTTGCTTCTGCTTTTCCTATGTCCTCGCTGACACAGAGACAGGCAGCGTTTTGACGGTTTGGCGGATCACCCAGGCGTCCCTCGACACTAATGCCGAAAACATGCGCTGTGTTGAAAAGCAGAAAACCCTGACCTCTGGCTGAATGGCACAGCCTGGTCCTTCCTCTAAAGAAGTGCTTGGTAAATAACAATCTGGTCAAAGACGAGAAGGAAAAAGGCTTCCGGGTGCGGCGCAGTACTTTCCATTGGGGCCTGTTCATAAACTTACGAAGGTCCTCACACAATTTTTAGCATATAATCATTTTGAAATAACAGCTTTTGTTAACCACCAAAAAGGATGCCGTCCTGACACTTAAATGGAAAACAGATTGGAGCCTTGGCCGCTACAGCAGTGCTGGTTTAGAAGTTGGTTCAGTCAGCTCTAGGCTTAGATTACAAGATTTGCAAATTAAAGGAAAACCAGAGAAGGGAAAAAGCATGTGTGCAGAAGCCCTGTACTTGTGGATTTCCAGCCAGGCACACTCAACATAATTTTATCAATGGAAAGGATTATGCGTTAAGTCCAAACAATGTATGGATCCAGTGATTTTCTTGACAGTAAAGCTACATATGCGTCCCCTTCACTCTCTGCACCAGTGCCAGTGGGCTTTGGGAATTAGTAAAGAATGCTGGTGCCATTGCAGACCTTGGTATGTCTGCTCACATTTCTGGAAAGGATTTGTGTTTCCTTCCCCTTCTTGCCGTTGTTATTATTTTCATTCATTTTAATTACATCCACAGGTATTAAAATTCTGGGGAGATCTGGGGGCTGCTTTCTCTCTCTCAATGAATGTAAATTTTATGGCCGACATGGAGGCAACTTAACTGTTTGTGGGTGTTTGAGTGCACACACTTGTTGGGCAAAAGTTCAGTGAAGAAGAAGCGTGCTTTGTTCTCGAGAGTTTGGGAACTGTCAGTGACATTTCCAACCTCCAGCTACCCCCTCACAGCATCTCCAGATGCTGAGAGGATGTGGTCCCCTTTTTCTTTTAGCCAATATAGTTCTCTTTCACCATGCGGATTACTACTGGATGTGCTATTTCAAGGTTTCTGGCTAATACACATGGATATTCTGAGCAGATATCACAGTCACCATTGACACCGTGGATACTGTACATTCAGTGTACTTTTACTCGCTCCATGTCATGAATGCCATTCCCCCCCTTAAGTTTTATTTTTGGTTTTCAGTTACCATTTGGCAGATGCAACTCATTCTGGTTTTTAAATTTAAATATATGAAAAACCGATTCCTGAAATTCGTGGAGGTTTGTGAACTGTAGTTGCCTTAAAAGTGTTAATCTTGTGAAGCTTGTCTGTGTTGTGGGTCTGGAAACACTTGTGGTGGACTGGTAGACAGAGATTCTGTTGTTCCAGTTGGAACAAAGGTGTCATTTCCACTGTGGCTGCAGTGTGACATCATGCAAGCAGCTTATCTGGAGGAACATCAGTATGTCAGAAAAAGATCAACCTGTGAACAGCCTCAGCCTCAGCCAACATGCAGGCTTTATCTAGTTGATGATACAGCTTGTTTTTTTTCTATAAAGAAATAAGCATCAGAAACCCATCAGTAAAATTAGTTTACTCTACAGCTGAAGTTATTGATCGCTCATTTGTTTAACAGAAATTAGCTGTTGTGATTATTTATTAATCATCTGTTAAACATAAGTGCCAAACGCTCTCAGCTTCTCAAATGTAAGGCATCTTTTATTTTCTTTTTCATATTATGGAGCACACAGTTATCTGGTTAATTGAGGAAAAATAAAAAGGTAATTATTTTATTTTTAGAATAATTAGTTGCATCTCTTGTTCACTCATAAATTTCTCCCTCTGTTCTTCTTTTTGACTGAATAACCATATACAGTAATATTTAGTAAGTAACCTTAAATCCTAATCTTAAACCTGAGACTCTGTGACTGGTTTTTATTAAACTGAAGGTTGAAATTATTTATTATTATTTATAATTATTATTCCTTCTGTGAGGGTCACCGACATTGTGATAAATTCTCCAGATGTGGTGTTTCTGACAGAAACTTGAATTCCTTCCTTTACAATCATTTCTTTTTTGTTTTTATAGTATTTCATCACTTTATTTCTCTATAGACCATTTCTATATTTTTGTAATTTCTCTATTTTATTTTGTGTTTTGTGAAGGCCCACTATATTTCACAGTCCATTATTTGTAAGAGCTATTTTCCTGTTCATGATTTTACAATAATCAAATGAACAAGTTTACAGAACAAGCTGTTATATCTCAGTCAGCAATACATACACTGTTTAAAGGCAGTAAACTGATAGAAGTGAGTCCAATTGTAAAGCTGCTCCTGTGCTCCTGTCTTGTATAGACAGATACACTGTTATTAGACATTGATGCTTGTGTGGTGTTGAACCAGAGCGTTCCATCTTTCCCTTTTCAACTCTTGACAGACTGAGAATAATATCTGTACAAGATGATTGGTCATGATTTCAGGTTTAGATTAAGATCTACCTGGCCTGTAATGATCGCAAAAAGAGAGCCACACACCGAGAGTTTCCACCCGTCCTGGAAACCTGAAAAACTTGCAAAATCTGGGATATTTTAAACCCATTTTCCAGTCGTGGAAACTCCTCCAAATTAAGAAAAAAATAGCACATTTCCTGAAAACAACCGAGTTGTTCTAGAAAATAATTTTGACATTGTCATATTTTAGTTTAAGTTAAAAAAAAAAAGGTGTAAGAATGTTTTGGATGAAGTTAGAACAATGGTGTAAACAAACACCACAAAAATTGTTGGAATTGAACACACCACTTTCAGGATTTAGGATTTCACAAATCCAAATATTAAGTAATGTTCAGGGACCAGAGGAAGTCACAAAGGAGGACTGACATGTTACCGACTAAAGTTAGTGTTAGAGGTCTAAACAAAAACATGTTAGCTAGTTAGCTAGTGCGTCCTTGTTGGATATTGTTTGGGCTCATCCTGCTGCAGGTTGAGATGTCTCGTACAAAAATAGGTAGGATCCCTGACCCCGGTTTGTGTGGAACCTGCTGCCTCCCACCGCTCGCACTGACAGTAGATGGTGTGCAAATTCAAAGATGAATAAACAGCAGACATAGTTTCATACTCCCAAACATTTCTATTTAAATCTGCTTAAAATCCTGAGGTGAATGACGCAGGTTATTATTTACATGTTTGCAAGCATCAAATTCCACATGGCCCGCGCACAACACTTGTGACGATATAAAGCCCATTGTGGCACTAAGCCTTTGTGTTCCTGTGCATTTCCATGACGGGTTTGGCTCTGCCGACCGGATGCATCCGTCTTCTAAAGTGTATTAAATGGAAATCATCAAGCATTTGTATAAAACGAGCCACCAGATTAAGGGGATTTGGAGAAGTGATGCTTTTTATCCACCATGAGGTTATGGTGTTCTTCACTGTCACATTATGACGACACGCACGCACAACATGCTCGCGCTACCTAAGCCTAGCATGTGGAAGTGGATGCTGTTGCTCAGAGAAGATATCCTCATTTTGTATTTGCAGTGTCATGGTGATTTTTGTTGTGAAGCTGCGTTGCTTGTGTCCTTGATGATGCCAGCGTTCAGAGTAGTTCAGAGCACACGAGTTGCTCCTTTTTCCTCCTGCTCTCTAAAGTGTGCCTTCAATTTGTGGGCAGGAATGTCATGTTCTCCGCTTGAAAAAACCTTTTTGATGAAATCGTTCCTGGGCCCTTTTGTCATGCCCCTGCGTGGAAATGAGAGTGGCTGTAATCTGGTCTTTCACTTCCCCTTTTTTCATTGCCACACGCACACACACACGCACACACACACACACACACACACACACACACACACACACACAGGCAGAACTCCGGGGCTCAGACTTCACTCCCGAGCGTTTATTTTGACTTGCATGTCTGTTTTATGTCTGTCGAAAATGTGTTCTGCCTCGCCAGTTTCCCCCCCTTCAAATAGGAAGTCAGATTAAACTCAGTAGTACTGGAAGTGGTGCATATAAACACACCCGACAGTCTGAATGATTAGTAATGACTTTTCAAACCTTTACCACAACCTCATTCCCTAAACCAGGCCCTTGTGGTCAAAGCAATAAATATTTTATTTTACTAAAGTTTAAACTTTCCCTTTATATTGAAGTATATAGCACTACAGCACTACCATTGTAATTCTCTTCAGATGTTGGATAAAAGATAATGTAGCAATGGGCCTGTATTTATCTGTGTTTATATGCTAAGGAGTAAAAACATGTAGTCAAACATTTCATTAATTTAGGATTAAATAACATCTCAGCCAACATTTAGTGAGATTGTTAAAAGATAAAGATTGTGTTTTTGTTTTTTTTATATACAGATTTTACATAACTTTTGGAGGGATTGTTATAAAATTATGAACACGGGTCCACCACCAATTGGTCATGAAGAGCGTTTCTGTTGTACTGTCTACCCGTGTACATTTTAGGTCAGCATGAAATGTCTGACGTCATTGTTGTCATGTATTTGTTGTTAGAAAAGCATCTATTTGGATGACCTCCAAATTTTGTAATGCCATTGGTTCTTACAGGATGAATCCCAATCCCTTCACCTTTCCTCTCGCACCATTATGAGGTTTCTTCTTCAAGTAGAATTTTTTGTACCTTAAATCCTCAATTAGTGGCCATGGCTTTTATTTACCTCTGAATTTGAGGCCAGCTTGTGTTAGAGCAAGGACTTTCTTCCTAATTTCCTGTGTGTAATATGTTTAATTAGTCTTTTTTTCTATAGACAAAGAACTGTTTTGATGGTTCAAAGGGATTTGTGAGCACAGGGATGAAAAGTTTGAAGTTACTGAATTTAATTGTTAATATGAACTCAACATTTACTTGATGATTTCAAAATAAAAGCCCACTAGTAGTGTTTCACTTGGCAGAAACCCTTTATTTCTTGACTGGGCACACTGTATAAATGAATATAAATGTTTTATCCCAGCCCTCAAATACAGGCTGGGGAGAGCTTGTTCATATCGACCATGGCCCCTGTCATTATTAGAGACCTGGCTTTTAATTGAACAACGGTTTTTATTTGAGGAAATTCAGTAACAATGTTTGGCTGATTTTTTTTTTATCTAACATCATAATCAGGCTGGAAAAAAAAAGTTTACAATATGTTGCTATATGACCCAATTCCTGCAAACACTGAGATGCTAAACATTTCCTGCTAAACACCACAGTGTTGGCTGGTGTGGCTGTGAAGCTTGAGTTTTGAGAGCAGTGGTGCAACTTTGAGGATTTGGTAGTGTCATAACCAGCTATTGTAGCAGCAACACATTTCAACTTTAATCCCTCCCATGGTGTCCTGGATCGGGTGCAGAAGATGAATCATGTCATGGATTCACCTTCCCACTGGTCCCTGAACAACATGTGCAAAACCCCACTTTGATCAGTCCTGCTTGTGCAGACAGACGAGCCATATCTCAAGATCTCCCATCACAGGAAAACCTGTACTTTTACAGCTTGTAGAGTTGTTAGGTTTTTCCATCGGTTGTTTAAACTAGTCAGTACTGACTTTGAATGCCTTCTGTTGCAGCCAGTGACTTTGAACTGTGTAAATAAAGGCTCTGCTGATCAGTTTTGGCTGCAGACCTGGTTTAAAAGTATTACCTAAGTGATTCTCTCATTGCATTGTGAATTGATTCAGACAGAGTTGTCAGAAGGTGGGTGGGGCTGCTGAGATTGTTTTCATCCTCTGGTAGGTGGGGAATTTTTCTAAAATCTGGAAACCTACTTTTATAATCACAAATGTTTTGCTTTGAAACAATATGAACTCCTGGGTTTAAGATGTGCTTTAAGTCACCTTCTTATGCACAAGCAGATACAAGGCGACGTGAACTTGTCACGTTTCTAGATCCAGCTTTGAGATGTCAAAGCAGAAGAAAGAACTGCTCCATGACCAGATGTTTCTTGTGTCAAGTGCTTCCACTTAACTGAGACAGAAATTTGGCACACAAAGCTAAAATGGCTGAAATTGGATCTAATGCAAGCTACGGTTTGGGTAATGAATATTAATATCCACTTCACTGCTGTCAAAGGAAGAAGGACGAAGCTGGATTTATGGACTGCATATACATAAATCCCCATGTTGATTTTTTTTCATTGTTACACACTTATTGTTGGATCATTCAGAGTTAGAAGGTTTTTTTCTTTCCCCTTGTTTCACCTTTTTGTAGCTGGTTCGGATTGGATTGTTTGCTATTTTGCTGCACTTTAGGTCAATGAAAGCAATTTTGTTTTCACACAAATAAACACTATGAATGAGTGAAAATCTGTATATGAACACACACGCCCACACAAACACAGGAGAGTGTGTTTCTAAAATTGCTTCCCATTACACATTATGTGGAGTATTGAACAGTGAAGGAAATGTATTTCTGGCAGCTCTGCAGACATGGAGCGGTGGTTGAACTTTTTACCCTAATTACTTTCCGACTAATGCCTGCAGCCTGCCGGAATCACTGTGGCTCCGCCCCCCACCCCGGGCCCCCAGCAGCCTCTGATGTGGTCAGCGTTTGTTGTGAATGAGGGGGCTGGGTCTGAGCTGTGAATGAGCAGAGTGGGGCTTTCAAAACAAAACAAATAAGAAGAGGGAGTACAGAAAAAAGGTTTCAGTGCAGCTTTTCTTTTCTAGTCTTTCTGTAATTGTTAAAGCACAATTTGAATGAACTGAATGTAATAAATAATTCACTTCAGTTATATGAACTTAAATAAAATGAGTTGAAATAAGCAGACTAACAAATGAATTGA
>OOFC01025482.1:0-16878 GCA_900323345.1 Pseudochromis fuscus | reverse complement strand
ATTAAATAGTGAACTGCTTTAGATTCAGTTCAATCAATCAAATCAGAAAAAAATTCAATTGATAATGGCATTAAATTAACTTAATCAATAGAAATAAATGGATCAATCAAATGAATCTGAGTCACTTAATTTATTTTAGTTAAATCTAAACTGACTGAATTGAGTCAATTTGATTAATCCAGAAAGTTATATTAACTCAACAGTTTAATTGAATTCAGATGAATTGAAATAATTGGTAAATAAATTCAGTAGATTAAATAAAGATGAATTAACTCAATGCAAAATAAAATGCAGTATAATATTTAATATAATTTATAATTCTATATCAACTGGAGAAACATCTTCTGACAATATTAATATGAATTTTGAAATAAGATCAGCTTTTTTGGACGAAACAAAATTAAGTTGATGTTGTTACCTTTAAGTGTCGATCGGGGTTACGCTGACATATGTATATATGTTTTCCTTTTTGTTATAGTGAGGAGTGTGAGTCACATTGTGTACACATTGTGTCTTTTTTCAGAGGCTCTTCTATCCTGCCAAGAATAAAAAATGATGGGGAGAACTTTGAGGACTTGTTGAATGTTGGCATAAACTGTTGGCAATGTTCGTCTTAAATTTCTGGTTTGACTATTGCAAAAGCTCATATCAGTTGAACCCCAGTGGAAATCCCAATCCTCAGAAGTTCAACAGTCTCAAGTTGGCCCATCAGAGTTCTCGCTTTCAGCAGAGCCAACCTTGACTTCCCAAACCGAGGTTGTATTTGTGTAGCATTTCCACAGCATGTAATTGTCGTTCGTATTTGGGGAGCTTGTAAAACTTTGCCCCAGTAGGAAATGTGGTGACGTCCCTTCCTTGTAAATGAATTTATTTGCCTGCTTTTGAATTCCCTCTCAGGCTTCCATCTACGCTTTCCACAGCCACATGAAATCTTGTGGTTTTGATCTCCTGGTTTAGTTCACGTTCATAAAAAAAGATGTGTGCAGATCCTCTCAGCCAGCGGGAAAGTGCTCATGGAATAAGCGCTGAATTGATGTGAACATTAAAATAACAGATGTCAATATGTTTCATCAAAGAGGAAGTACACAGACTGGATAGATGATAATGATATGATAATAAGACACAATCCATCCGTAATGGTTCTTAATGAGCACTGTAAACAGTTGTGTGTCTAAAATTAAGATTTGCATGTAATTGTTAAAGTCGAATGAAACATTGTGCTGTTAGGATGTTTTCCAAATGTGGTACAGAGCAGCACAGTGGCAGAGGAGGAGAACAAAAAAAACGACCCAAACGGACAGGGTTTACTGTGAGGTCAATCCAAAGTGGGATGGATTCAGCAGGTGTGCCCTTACATGGCTTTACAGCATAGCAATTTCAGATTAGAAAATCCAATTTTGCACTGTTATGATCTTGACCCAGACCAAGTCTAATAGTTTTCAATGTGGGTGATCTTCCTTTCCAATGAAACTGGAACTGTATCCCTACAGTACAGAAGCCTGGTATTGTTTAAAAATGTTGGACAGTGGTATTGGTTGTTTCAATAGCAAAATCAAAAATGAGATTTTTCATAATCTCACAACAAAGATGCTTTTCTAACAAACCCTTGTTGGTGCTGCTAGCATGTGTCTAGAGGATTGGCAGTGTTGTAGAATAGTTGCTGCGCTTTTTTTGTCCGACTAAAGCTGGGTTCATACACAACACACCTAATGGGATTGTTAACCTTTAGTTTTGGCTGTAGTACATTTTGTCTTCTTTAAATTAAAGTTAATCTGAAACAGCATTCTGAGAGTATCTGACTTCCATATTGTGATGTTTTTCTGGCAAAAACAAGACATGGAGGTGGGGCTAAATGTTGGGGACAATTGGGTTGGAGCATTAAAACCGGACAAATCACTTCAGTGAGCTTGTTACTAGATAGCATTAGTGCAGGATGTGTAGTGGGTTCCCATTTGGGGAGATGCTACAGTATGTAGTACTTTTTCTGAGCTTTACTATAGAACTGAACACGGCAACTGTAGGTTGTCACCAACACAAAAAACAAACCTGCTAAACACAATCCAGCCGATCCAACAGACAATTTATCATCACCTAGCAACCAAACTGAAGTGATGTTCAATGACATCCTGTAAAAACTGTAAAACAGTACCAAGTTGTTTCTGATTTGAACCATTTGCAAATAACATCCGAATCCAAATGAACACTTCACACTTTGTTACAGAACTAACTAATGATACTGTTCCAACTAACTACTGATTACTACTACAGCTGCTGCTACTCTCTGTCAGAGCTGTGCCACTAACAGCAGGATGATTGACAGATGGATGAAACGATACTATTGGTTGAAATTGGTCTTGGTAAAACCAGGAGATAAATGTGATTGAACTTTTACAGATTTTTTTGGCTAACATTGTTAAGGAAGTGAACAATACGAACAGTGATGTGGTCTAAAATGGTTAGAAGACATCTAGTCAGAGAAAACACGATGACCAGGAATCTGACCAAGAATTCATTGCTCACTTGTTGGACACACATTTTGTTGTTACCCTCAAGTTTGATACCCACCTGAGGTCATTCATTAATGGCATTACATCTTCCAGCAGCTTAACTTCAAGTGTAGCTTTTCTCCTCATGACAATGCTCTGTTGTCATGTTGCCCTTTGTGTGTTCAGTATGTGGCAGGGTCACTCCATTTTCTCCTTAATTTCTGGAGTAGCTTCTTGTCCTATCAGAGGAAGTAAATGAGCCAAGCCTTCCTTTCCTCCATCTCCCCTCATTTTGTATCCTTTCAGACCCAAGGGCCAGTTTGAGTAATAGTAATTGACACATTGATCTAATAGGGCCATCATAATAGGCCTGTTACTGAGCTGGGCAATGGTGCTCGGCGTCACCTTAACATGTGCAAGGACTGACATCCCGCCATGATCCATAATGATAATTGTGATTTAGCCTTGCTTTCAACCTACGCCCCAACGTCCCCGGTATCAGGAAATCTTATTACATCTGACCCCGCACTGCCTCCATTAGAACTGGGTCATTTGTTAAAATACTGCAAAAGCAAAACAATTGAACCCTGTGCCATTTTGATTCTATAACAGCGGGTTATCATTGTCCCTTTGAATCAATTCCAGAGGCCCATTTTTCGGGATGGAGCTTTGAATTGGATTGATCGGACTCTGATAATGCTGAAATCAATGATGCAGCCGCCTGAAAGTAAATTATCGTCGGGTGAAATTTTTGTATTAATCTTAATGCCCGTACACTTGATTGGTAATGGTAGCTGTGCTCACAGCGTAAGGACCTTTGCAATGTTGACATTAACCATCAGGACGGAAAAATAAATCGGGGATTATTCGAAACTTTTTTCTTCCCCTGTGGCACCTCTTTTATCTTCTTCAGGAAGCATTCAGCGGGACTGGAGGGAGGAGCACGTTTGATTTAACATCCAAGCAGTGACACACACACACACATAAGAAACACTGTAAACATGCAGTCTGTGCAGTCCTTGGACAGTGTTTTAGTTCTTGGCCTGGGTTCAGAGCTCTCAGGCCTCAGTTGGCGCCATTGCTGTCCAGCCACTGGTTTGAGAAACATACAAAAGTACCACACTAGTGTGTATCTGTGCATATAAGTGTTTGTGTGCACATGTGACACATACACTCCCAGTGGGTTTCCCTCTTGTATCAGTCATCAGGAGTGTTGCTGGATATTGTTCTGGCAGTTATTTCATTTTGCATCTCTGGGTGTGTGTTCCTGCCTTTGTCTGCCTTTAGAAAAATGAATTGTATGTCACAGTACCGCCTCTGATCATAACTAACGTGTGTGTGTGTGTGTGTGTGTTAGCCGTGCTCGGTGATGGCAGCATCACTGAGTCCTGTTTTGTGGCCGTGGTGTCAGCTGCAGCTTTGAATCGTGGTCCTGCTCTGGCTCAGAGCAGCAGATTCTCTGACAGCTGCACACACAGTTTGCAGACAGGGCTCCATGTGATGTGTTCAAAGCAGATCATTGGAGGTGGAGACTGAAGTCCCACTATGACCTGCTGCTTGCTGTAACTGCAGTTACGTGGCAGGATTACAGATGTAGGATTTCATCTGGAGCCTTTTCCAGGGACATTGTCACAGTTGAATTCTTCTGAGGAGAGGGAGGATTAACAATAAAAGGCTTTTTTTTAAATCATTTTTTGTAATATTGCATCTACTATCTATTTTTGACCATTTTTTCCCCCAGATACTGAAATCTTAAGAGGGTTTATATTAGTCTAAGTATTAAACAAAAAACACTACGGTAAGATCTGCTTAATTTTACACAATCAACAACAAAAAACTTTATTCAAACAGTAATTTTTCAGCAGCAAAAGGGGCACAAAATAACTAAAAACACCCAACTCTTCATAAAAATACATACTATTATTTACTAATTACATACAGTAAAATATTAACAAATTGAATTTTTGTAATTTTTTTGGTCAAAATTATTAAGTAAGTGGACAATATGACCAGTGATCTGTTCTTAAAAAATTAAAAAGACATTTTTCATGTTCCTGCTCTTGAAAATAGAAGTTATTGTGTGTGGCTATGGCAGAAAAAGCTAGGCGGACACATTCTGTCTTACAGTGATCAACCAGTTGGAGCTTCTGTTGCAGCTCTTCTACAGCCAGTAGAGACAGAGCAGCTTCCATGAGCCTCAGTCTGCAGACACTAACTCTGTTTGACTTTTGCATTCGTATCAAAACTAAGGCTCAGTACTTGCAGGGCATGGCAAACACAACACAAATACAGAGACATCACATGAAAACACCATGGAGACGAGGGTGGAAGAAGTGAGAGGAGAAAGGAAGAGGAAGAAGGCGCTGGAAAGATGCTGGTTACTCTATCATCAGGTCTATTAAAAGCTTCTCACACTGGAAAAACATAGGGTGGATATAAACTTACAAAAGCATTGTAGCAAAAATGGAGCCTCCTTGTCCACTTATAGACCACTGCAGTCCTGCAGCGGGACAGAGATGTTGCTGCAAATATACTGCAGTGTCGCACAGCAAGGAGTTGATCCTGCTCGTGGCTTTTGTCATGACATGTTGCCTAGGCGTTGTGTAACATACTGCACTGGCCAATCAAATGTGTCAAGTCTACAGTCCACCTAAAGCATCATCCAGAAACACACAGGAAGCTCTGACCTTCTGTCCTTGAGGGCATTCATAATAACACATTTATTTGTTCACACAAAAAGAAACAGTGTTTGTGTGATTAGCACACAGACTGTTTAAAGAAATGGACAAAGCAAGTGTGACGCCGTCCGTTGGTTTGTTTGGATTCTCATTTTGAAGCCAAGTGATCGGCATTTGATGATGATGTTGGTTATCTGGAGCCAGAAGTAACCATATTTGTATATGGTGGAAGGAGTGAGGAGGTGGGTCTAACCCTAGACCCCGAGGTCACTGCCCAGTGAGACTCGACTTCACTGGAGACCAGGCGTGTTTATCCAGCTAACCACTCCCCTAAATCTTCCTCTTTTTGAAGCTTAATATCTTTTTTTTTTTTTTTTTTTTAGATGGACCGCCGCCAGTTCCTTGATGACAAGAACTAACTTTGCTTGTAAAACCACAGTTAGAATGGTGCCATACTTTAATATAATATAGATTTTAAAATGCTTTAATCTCCAGTGTGAATGAGAGAAACAGATTTCTTTCTGCCATAAAGAAAAGGAGAAGCAGCCGTAATGATTAGGAGGCTGACAGGTCCTGACACAGGAGTGGACCAGTGGACGGCAGGGTGTGCTGCTGGAATATTCAACATGGCTGAGGTCATCTGTATCCTCTAACGGATGAAAGTCTTCTCATTATGAGTTCTTCATTTGAATAATGTCCAAAATTCCTTCAGCCACTTGGCAGTAGGTATCTGCTGACTTCCAAAACGTGGCTTTAGTCAGCAGGCGGGAGGATCCTCATGGATGAAGTCGTCAAATCAGCCGATCCTTCCTTCTTAACCTTCACGATCTGAGTATGATCAAAAAAGCACTGTATTTACTTTAATGCTTTTAATATTTTCAGGTCTAAGCATTCACACTACATATACTCAAGGCTTTCAAATAATCTTTGTTTCAATGTTCAACTTTTTTTTTTACTTTTTATGTTTTTTTTTTTTTAAAAATCTTCAACTTCTTATTTATGCTTTCTAAATTGTTAAACTTTTTTTTGTACTCACACTTTTGAAAATCTTCAGCTGTTTTCTAACTTCAATGCTCCAGCTCTCACCAATCACACTGCATTTTCATCAGGAAATGCGTTTTTGTAATTATTAATAACACCTTCATTGAATGAAATTCAGTTTTTTTGAGTTGCTGTTTGCAGGAACACTTCAGCCCGCTTTGTAATTTTAAGATCCAACCATTGCCTCCCATTTGTCCAAAAAGTGTCCACGCTGAGACTGATGAGGTGTATGTCTGCACTCAGTATGCATAAGCAGACTAAATGGACTGTTGAAAGCACTTAGTCCTATGGCTCAAAAAACAAAACTAACACTACAGTTCACCCCTGCATCCTCAGCCAACACGGCACCACAGGCCTCGCCGAGGGTGACGGAGAGTAGAGGACCGGTAGAGGTTTTCCTCACAGAGAGAGGGAAGGGCACAGGGGACAGGGGGTGGTGGGGGAGTCCTCCTTGATTAAGATTTATGTCTAAATTTTCCTTTGCCAGCAGCCGTTGCCTGCTGTTGGATAAGCTCCCTCATGCAACCCTCTTCTTTGCTGTGTTGATAGAAGGACTTCAAGCAAATGTGTTTCATGACAAAGCGTTTCCCCTTTTGCCCTTCATTTTTACTCCCTTTCACTCTGTGGACCCTCAGTTGGGGCAGGCCAGTGGGACACGGTGGAAACAAATACAGTTTAAAACATATTTTTATGCTTAGGACCTGGCTGTGAGTACTTCCAAAACACTGGTGACCTGCAGCTCTGGACTGTGCCAGAACGCCTCCTGTGCAGATGGAGCTCTGCTAACATGCCGCTCACGCTACGCTACGGCTTAATGCATGATTTGCACAAAGCTTTACTCCGAGACAAATTAATAAATGTTGGGAAATGATGATATTTGGATTCTAACAGCCGTCTTGACTCATGAATAAATGATACTTTATTGCTGGTGTCTTCCCTGACATCTTGCCCTGAAGCCCTGATGATATGCTCATAGTCAAAAATATTAAAATGCAGCAAATACAACATAAAGTAAAATCTGACATAGAAAAAACAGCTCTTTAACATCTTAGCTACTCAAGAGAAACAGGTACATTTCTACATCTACATGCTTTTTCAGCAGTACCCAACAGATGGTTTCAGCTGTATTCACACTGCATTTTCATCAGGACATGCAGTTTCTGGTTCCTTTAAGTAATGCTGTAAAATATTCATAGACTATGTGCTATGTTTTTCTGTTTCCAGGACGAGCCCTCCCTACTGTTGTGCTGACCTGTACTCTCTGCGGACGGGGGAGATGGTCAAATCTATTCAGTTCAAGACTCCGATCTACGACCTCCACTGCAACAAACAGTATGTCAAACTAATCTCATATTTTCATATTTTGAGATAAATAGTGGCCAAAGCCTTTATTTAACTAACCCGTAGAAGGTATTTGCTCACTATTCATGAGCAGCTTGTACCAACCAATTCAATATAAAAGCCCAAGACGAGCATTTCAGTGGACAGAAACCCTTTATTGCTTAACTGGGCTTTTATTGTGAAATATTTGCAGGCACGCTACATTTAATTTATCCACTCCTGTTTTTTTCCCTGACTATATTTAGGTTTGATTTTTAAGTGTCATTAAAGGGCAGGCCTGCTTTTATTTGACTGAATTTTGTTTGAGGAAATACTGCATTTTGACCTATTTTCAGTTGTTTAGTAAATAAGTGTTTTCTCCTTCCCACAGTATCCTTGTTGTGAGCCTACAGGAGAAGATTGCGGCATTTGACAGCTGTACCTTCACCAAGAAGTTCTTTGTTACAAGTAAGGACTTTGTCATTTCTGTCTCAGGTTATTACATTTTCTAACCTTAGCTACTTAGTCTGCCAATAAAAGCAGGAACATTTTAATCTGTGGCAGAAATCAGTTGCTTTCCACATCAAACAGAAGATGATGATTTTATACAGATTGTTATCACATGTGACTTGTTGTTATTTGATTGCCAATGGAAACATGTATTTCTGAAATGTCGGGCTAAACCCCCAGTGCTCTACTGTATCTAGCAGCATAAACAAACAGGTCACATAACATTTTATTTTATTTTTTTTACCCAAAACATGATCAGTGGTTCTGTCACGCTGGCATCACACAACCCAAACAAACACAAAGCAGATCATTGCTTATAATACCAGCAGCCACCAGGACCTGGTGCAGTGCAGCTTGTGACTAAGCCGCTTTTATCAAAACCATGATGTGAGGCCCTCCGTTTGAAGCTCGACACGAACAAAAAAAAAAAAAAAAACTGTTTACAACACAGCTCTCGCATCTTCCCGGCTCTACCTGCCATGTCTGCTCAAGGAGGCTGCGAAAGAAAGGCCAGACTGTATTACAAGGCCATTGCTGTCCACTTAAGTCATTGACTGGAGTAAACTGACCTTACTGGCCAGCTTTAATGTGTCTCCTCGTTGTCTGCCTGCCTTCCCTATCAGCGTCTGGGCAACAGGAAACCAAACATGCTCAATAGTTATTAATCGTTTCTGAATGCAGGGCCTCCTCTTCGTAACGTCGTTTGGTCTGTTTGGGCCATAAAAGCAGTAAACAAAGGGTCCTGTGATGTGCGGAGATCTGCTTGGGATGAGCCATCCCACCGCCACATGTCCGCTTTCTTCCCGGGGAAAATATGATGGTGGACATGTCGTGTTTTTATGAGCACTTAGTGTTGGTCCCGTGTTTATGTTCTTGCTTTGCCTTGAAGTAGTGTGTGCTGTAAACTGGGTATCACTCACCATCAGCAACACACTGTCTCTCTTCTCTCTTCATCTTGTCTTACTTTTGACTGGAACAACTCATCATGAACTGTTAGGAGGGTGGAACAATTTGGAAAAGATGGATAATGATTGTGATAAAAAAGTGTTTACGGTCCAGCTTCAGTTCATTATCCACAGTGTAAAAGATTTAAAACATGAAGCGTTACCACATGAGACGCCATCAGAATATGAATTTCTCCACATTGTAATGCAATCATGAGAATTGTTCCAGAGAGTTTTAATTGCAGTTTTTACTGTTCAGTATAATGTTAACAGTAATTACTGTACTTACATCTATCAATCAAGCAATGATTGTCAATAATCTTAGAGTGTAGTAGAAGTATCACACTCATGTCTTCTCCAATAAAACTGAATAGTGTATTTCACTTTTTAAGCTTTGAGCTTCAGTGTGGAGCTCATTAACGTCATGGTTATCAGATTTCTAACATTTCTGAAACCCACTTATCTACTTGAGGACATTTATCCAAAAAAATAGAGAAATGGTTCCTTACAGACATCAGAGCTGGGGTGCTACCCCTTTGCTTTACCAGTACACAGGCCTTACATTTTGAAATAGATGACCCGGACCTTTCTGCTAATTAGTGTGAATACTGAAGCAGCATTCAGAGATCACATCTTTATTATTATTAAAATTGTTCGGTATGTTTTTTGGACTCTTAACTATTTCCACATACTCTCAGCTACAGAAACCATTCAAATTTAGAAATGTTCATCTCTTTACAGACACAATCTTTTTATCCTTCTTCATTTTAGAGTTCCAACATTTTGTTTAATAATGTGAGTGAATGAAAAGAAATCCTGTTTAACATAGTTTACGTTGAACTTCAACTACTTCCACATACTTTCAGCTACAAACACCATCCAAACTTTCAGTGAGTCACAAAGTGTTGAACTATTGCACTTCCATTCAGATTTTAATATCTTTTACACCTTTTTAATTCTTTTTTTCAGCCCATTCCTCAGTTGAATTTATAAGGTGAGGGACTTGTGTTGAAAACACAGACTGGGAAGTGTTTTCACAGGGAGGATTTACACTTGGCAAATTATTTCTAAATCCTAACAGTGGAATAAAGCAGTCATGAGCCAAAAACATTCAGTGTAATGTCCAGACAAAGCAACAGCAACTTTTCCAGTGTTCTTCACCTGTTGACCTGCAGATAAACTGAGCCACTTTTGACTTCAGGACAGTGACTCACTGATACACACTATACTTTCTTGGCTGCTGATCACTTTCTTTTCACAGATCAGCTTCTTTTTGTTCATATTTTCTACCCATCGCTTGTCTCAAATCTGTAGGTTTTTGTTTTTTTGGTGTACACTCCTCTGGCACCAGCTGTTTTTGATGTTTTGAATTGGCTGGGAAACCGAATTTTGTTGGAGAAAATGTTGTTGGCTTGGTGGAGTGCGAGGCCTGTTCGACTGTAAGGGTGGAAGAAACTGGGGAATCTTGATGTACAGATTATGACAATAAGACAGTTACAGATTTGGCAGTAGGAGTTGCTTTTGTTGAAGTAGCAGCAACATGTGATGTTTTTTAATTTAGTTTTTTAGACAGAGGGCATTTTGTAAGCTCTTGTTTCTGACTAACAAAACCATTCAGTACATCTGAAAAAAGAATATCAGGGAAAACAAGCATCGGCTATGGCCACAGCCACAAAGGTCTTTAAGGGTTTCGACCTTCAAAAGCCTGAACCCTGCTTTTGTTTCTCTTTGATTCCACCCATCGTGTCTGTTTCCTCTCCCCCGCTCAGCCCGCCGTTCTCCACCCAGGATGTCAAACACATGTTATCTCACCGCCTGCGCTCCCCTCGGCCTTGGAGAGGCACAAAAGGCTTCTTTGGCGTTACCAGCAGCCCTTGTGGCTTACCTCAACCCCCCTCATTCTCTCCCCATCAGCCCCTGCCCCAACACAGCACACTAAATTACTTTCTGCCTCCACCTCATCTGCTCCCTGAGCACTAAATTATTGTCAGCAAGCCATTCCCCCCCACACCTCCATGCACTTACATTAGCTAAGTGTGTGTGTGTGTGTGTGTGTGTGTGTGTGTGTGTGTGTGAGAACACCCCATGTTCTTGAACGCAGCCGGCACGATCATTATTGGATCAACATTTTGTTGCCTGTGTGTTTACAGGCAGTCTGTCGCTGTCTGTATCTGCTTGCGTTTAAAGATATTTATGACAAAATCAATCTTTTCTCCGGTCTGTTTACAAGTACATGTTGGCCTTTTTTTGGGGCGGTTGAAACTGTGTCACATCACAAACAATAGACAGCTTTGGTGTCAGCCTTCTTGTTTACCTCCACATCTGTTCAAGCAGCAACAGAAAAAAGAACATACATTCCTATATTGCCCCAAGACATTTATCTCTTTGTAGGGTTTTGTTTGTCATTTAGGATTATTGGTTACTATTTTTATTTCTGCTGACGCCACACTGGTTGGGTTATTGTGCGTGTAAATGTGAGTTTGTGTGTGTGCCCCCACAGGGATTATTGTGTTGGTCAATCAGCAGAGGAGCCATCCTCAATTTATTGGGTACCACAGTCTCCATTAGGTCATACTGTGCACACACACTCATACAGACGGTCACCATCATTAGGCTCCCATTTATCTTCCCAAATAAGAGACTCCCCACAAACACGTTAATGGTTTAAGATAGTTAGACATGCTCCCCAGAGAGGAGGCTTCCTGTTTTTATGGCAAACTTTTGATCCTAATTACCAACATGAATGTTTCTCTATGTATTCTGTCATCATCTCCTGTTGGACACCTCCATCTTTGTGTCTTCTCAGGCTGCTACCCCTGTCCTGGCCCCAGCCTCAATCCTATAGCTCTTGGAAGCCGCTGGCTGGCCTACGCTGAGAACAAGGTAGTCTTCACATACACACATTTATTCATCCAGTGCAGAAGTCCCTTATCAGAGAAGCGACATATTTACTGTCTAAAAAATGCATTTTTATCTATTTGCTGCCTCTTTAATCTGCCTGGATAAACAACTCATTCCAAGAAGAGTCCACTAGAGATGATAACATTTTGAAAATCAACAGATGCACAGGAGTTCTTTGTTTAATGGGATTGTTAAGTATTTACGAAAACCAGAATCTTCTATTGCGCATTCGGCAATACATTTAATAGTGTTTTGGGCGCTGGCCCACTCAAGTAATTGATAGATGGGGCCGCTGTTAGTGTGACTGCCTGCGGATTTCCAAAAATGACAAAATCTAGTTTTTCAAACAGTCAGAATAATACAGGGACAGAGCCATTCAAGTGAGATTGTATTTGAAATGCAATCAGTGCATATTGGCTGTTTGGTTGCTGCAGCCTTTCTTTGAAAGCAAAACCAATTTCCTCCCAAAAATTGAAGAGGGGAGTCTTTTTGCTGTCTGAATCCGAGTTACTCTTCCCACATTTTATGTCTTCATGCATCTCCTGCAAACTTCCTCTGTATGTTTTGTAAATCTTGATGTTTTCTTGCAGTTAATCAGATGTCACCAGTCTCGTGGAGGGGCTTGTGGTGACAATGCGCAGTCGTATACGGCTACAGTGATCAACGCTGCCAAAGTAAGTTTTGTATCTATTGTTTTCTTCCTTTTCTTATGGCCTTTTACCTTTTTACACTACGTGAATGAGCTGAAGTACTGGAAGAACTTTGACTACCATATTTATTTAGTCTTTGTGTTCTCTGTTTTCAAAAATACGTCTTTTTATATAATACAAAATTTAAATTGTATAAAAATCATGTGCATTTAAGTTCAGAATGGGAAGTGTCCTGCAGCACTATTCTGTCAGATATTTTGAAAAGTGTAAATGATTTTTCCTAAAGGTCAGACACTGAAACATACCTTGAAATCACAAGCACATTGCATACAGTACATTACAAATTATAAAATGAAGCTTTTCCATTCAGACTTACACAACCCCCCTCCACTATTTTAACAAAATCATTAAAATAGTGGAGGGGGATAAGACCAAAATATAATTTGATAATCTTTTGAGGGTAGATCTGTAAAATTTGTAAAATGTAGCTACAGCCAAACTATATATAATTATAATTTTCTTATTCATACCCACTTAATGACAAGAATGATAGTCAACTAACTACAAAAGCAGGACTACGTTATTAACTTGCACCAAATTTTCTCTTCATCAAATAAAAAGTTATTTCCTCCATCATCTCCTTCTGACTCAAATGCTACGGTCATTGACATCTGTTTTGTTCTGGTTTTTGCTGTGATGAAGAAGCTGTAGTTCCCGTCCACAAATACAAACCTTCTGAGTTTTTGTAAAGTGTTTTAGTTGAGATGGTTCAACACGTTTATGGTACTGCCTCCAACAGTTCCCTTTGCAAACTTTGTACATTCAGTTGTTGAACATCCAACTGTTTCCAAACTGCAATAACAGCCTTGTTTGCACATTACGTCTGCTTCAACCACCGTACCTCCTGTTTATAAAATTAGACTACACCTCAAAGATGTGCTGAGTGACTCTATCAAGACTCACTCAGGTGTCAAGTTGTACACAGTCATGTAGCTTTCTGAAGGCCCAGAAATCCATCCATCTGTCTTCAGAGCAGCTGACTGAGACTCAATATTTATTGTATAACTTGTGGTAGACACAAAAAACTGACTGAGGTCTGATAGAACATTATAACACTCCCTGTATTAGATGCATTCAAGTGTCCGATGCATCTTTGATTATTTGTGTCTTCAGAGAAATAGTCAACCTGGCTGAAACCAACAGTGTTTGTCTCATGTTACTGCAACTTACTGTGAAATCACAAGTGAAAATGATAAATATTTTTCAGTTATATTTGTGAGCTGTGAATTAGCCTCAAGACAAACAAGTAAGGGTTAGGGTTAGGGTTCAAAAGGTTTATTTACATAGCACCTTTTGAAACCAGTGTTGCAAAGTGCTTTACAGCAACAAAAAAAAATTAAAGTGAAAGATTAAAATACAACAAAAAGAAACAAAGAGATCAAATTAAAGGAAGTGACAAAGAAGACATTAGTCACCAAAAACAGCTGACCTAATAACTCAGGGATTGAGGCATTGTGAAGCTGTGTCTTGAACATAAACAGTAAATAAACAATGGACGGAGCTAATGTGACATCACCCGTTGGTTTGTGGACTCACATTTTGAAGCCGGGAGTTTGGTATTTGAACGTGGCCATGTTGGTATTTTGGAGTCAGAAGTGACCATGTCTGAATATGAAGGTGGTAGTAAGAAGGTGGGTCTGACCCTTGAACCTGAGGTCACTGTTCAGTGTGGATGAGACTCAAGTTCAGGTCTAGTCTTATTGGAGACCAGGCCTGTTGATCTTTACATTATATTGAGTTTTTGAATTAAAGCCAATTAGAGCCAGAGTTTTTTGGACTCAGCATATAGTGGTCATCGGTGGTATTTCACCTTGTTGCGCCTCCAGATGTGCTTCACTTTTGAGACCCAGTGGCTAAGTCAATTTTTATAGTCTGTGGGTTTGAAACGAGCAAATTTGCTGACCTGACACCCAGAGAGAGACTGTTCCCCAGCCTTGGAGCTGGAACAGCAAATCCTCCTCGAGGCACCACTAACAGGCCCTGTTCAGAGGATCTGAGGGGTCTGTGGTGTTATTAGCGCCCTGGTGTACTCTGGAGGAAGAGCACTCACTAACTAACCCACTGCCAAAGCTATAGTAGTACAACTCCTACTGAACCAAACCAAACCATAGATTCTGTACTGAACAGACCAGTTATACCTGAACTTTCTCTTAGTGAACAGCTTTTCTCTTTGTGTACAGAGTGCACCAAGCTTTGTGTTAAATTTCAACAAACACAGAAAGTTCTTAATGCTTATTATTAAAGTCTGCTTTCAAAAGCCCGGATGCTTTTTGTGTAGGTAAGTATCGTACAAATTTTAAGACCCATGTTGAGATTGAATGGAAGACATCCTTTAATATGGAAAAAAAGTACTATATGCTCTCAGTACAGAGGCACGAGATGAATGAAGACTTTTGGTTGAATTTATGAAAATATAAAAAAAGAGTTCTTCTGGTGTTCCTCTAGTTGAAAGGTCTTTTGGTCTGTCTCAAGACTTTGCTCAGATTAAAGGCAGCGTTTCCAGCTCTCTGTAAATGTGCCGACATTGGATCCACCTGGCCCGCCTGGCTGACTGGCTGGCGCTGAGCTTATGAGACACTTCATCAACCTGCCTATCTGTTTGTTCCCGCTGTAATCTGCTTCTCTTCATTGGTCTTGTTTCACTCATCTCCACGGGGGAGTGACTCTGAGGCTCTAAGATGACTCACTAACAGCCAACAGCCCCCTTTGATACCAGGTGAAATTCATTCTTGCTCTGATTCAGCCACATGCGAACACATGCTAACTGGCTAGCTCCTGGTCATATGGTTCTGGTCTGTTTCTCCATTTGGACCCAGAGGACGAGCTAATTGATTTGCAAAGAGCAGTGTTTCTGACAGCGAGTGTGAGAGGAGTCTCATTAGAAGGCAAATGATGGTGTGGATCAAAAAGAGCAACATGTCGCTAACAGGTTAGAGGCACAGTGAAGGGTGGACGGGGGGCAGGGTGGTGGGTATTGATATGCAGACAGGCAGTCTGCTTGCCCACCCTCTCCTCAATTAGGACCATATATCTCAATATGGATGACAAGGTATCTCCTTCTGGCTTGTGGCGCGACACGCTGGCTCTTAGTGCTGACGTCCAGAGACATGGAAACAAAAAAGAGGGGGGTGGGCAGCATTAAAGTGTAATGGCTTTTGTTTATAAGGAAGATAAAAGAGAGAGCGCAACAACTCTGACCAACTGCTCCAAATTTTCTCTCTTATACTGAATTTGTGTATCATACAATCCTGTTGCCTGTCACTCCTGGGTGTGTGCTTGACCTTTCACATACATTAGGTTGTAATTTGTTTAGATGGCGACATCAGGCCGTAGCTCTGTGTGTGTGTGTGTGCTTGTGTGTTTGTCAGCCATCAGACAAGATCTTCCTCCTGAACCCTCCCCCTCCTCCCTCCTCCCTCCTCACCAGTAGATCAATAGCCTCTGTTTGGACTACCACTAAGAACTCCACAACTGCAGTGATTAGAAAACACATTAGTGTTGATCAATTAGGAGCCAAACGCCTCCCTTAATAATTGATGACTCCTCTTGCGTTTTACACACACACTCACACACAAATGGACACAGGCAGCAGACACTGTTAGTGTGCCTGGCCAAGTGGCAAAGAGAGACAGTGGGTGATCCTCAGACCCAACAAACGCGAGGCGCCACGCTGTATTGACAGGGCCGCCTAGTCTGAATGCCTGATTAGGCTCTCCGGGGCCCCTTTGGCGCTTACACACACGCAGACACACACAGTCACACGCATTGGACTCCATTAGACTAAGACAGTGTAGTAGGTGAGATAGACTCCACTTAAGCAGCACTATCCATTTCCCTCAATCGAGCCACAGAGGTGTGTTTGAGCCAGACACCCTGGCTGGGCCTTAAGCGGACACAGAGGAGCCTCACACACACTAACACACACACACACACAGACACAGACACATACATGCGGGTGTCTCCTGTGGCTACAGTGCTACAAGTCATCAGCACTACAAGTTATCAGCCGGCATCAAGTGAACACGCTTCATGCACACAAGCAGATATGGCAGATGCACGTGCACGTGGCAGCTGATCCTCGCGGCCTCCAAAGGCTTCAGACCAAGTGGCCTACAAGATAAGGTGTAATACATGGGGAAATTGTAATATTGGGTGCACAATTATATATCTTTTTTCTGTTTTTTCTTCCAGACTTTAAAAACAGGCCTAACGATGGTGGGTAAAGTTGTTACCCAGCTGGCGGGCACCATACCAGCGGGCACTCCGGACGAGGAGGGCACGCCCCACA
>OOFC01025480.1:0-14620 GCA_900323345.1 Pseudochromis fuscus | reverse complement strand
GAAAGTGTTTTGTTAGCAATGCTGCTATGCTAATAATTTGTTTACTTCCGGTACTTCCGGGTCAGTTCAAAATAGAGGTTGCACAGTGGAAAAGATGGGAAAGTTTTATAGAGTTTTATTTTGAGAGTGGATTATCATATGAAGACATAACATGTGTTAAGTAAAGAGGATGACACACAATCCATTTTCTCTGCATTTAGCGTACATCCAACGGTACCCGTGTAGCTGTCCGGAGGATTGCAGTTGTAAGTTGTAAGTACCGGAAGTAAACAAATTATTAGCATAGCAGCATTGCTAAGAAAACACTTTCACGGGATCCCGACTTTAACAAACTCGGGATCCCGACTTATTAACACGGGATTCCGAGAAACTAAGTCGGAATCCCGAGAAAGTTTCTCGGGATTTTTTTTTTTTTTTTTTTTTCTCCCTTTTTTTTTTTTCCCATGTCCCTTTAGGGGCTCCGTATAATTTCAACAAATCTAACTTAATATCTAAGAGAACATAAAGAGTTTATACTGTGTAACTGTACTGGAAATGTTTATATAAGTGTGCGGCTTAAAATATATAGAAAATAACCATATAAACATTTGATTTTTACTTTGCAGATTTCATCTTTTACGGAGGGATTCTGCGATGGAGGAGGGATTACTGTATACATAAAACATACAGTATATTTAACAAAAAGGGCATGTAACAAAACTTTACAGACAAATCTCATTATACAAATGAATGATGTTCCTTAGACATTAGTACATACCAATACTGGTATAACACTACCAATACACACACACACACTCTCCCATTATTGGTAGCTCACACACATGTAAATCCACACACACATACTCATGTCTGTGCCTCCAGTGAGCAGTGCAGCAGGTCAGATATCAGACGGCAGGTGACAGGGTTAAACCTGCAGCTCCTGCCATAGCTCCTCCTCTCTCATCTCCGTCCTGCATGCCTGGAGGCAGGTAGGGCGGCTCAGGGCCGACTCATGCCGTGCCAGAGATTCACACCGGCAATTTCAGCTGTCAGCATGCTCATGAATCACCTGGCTAAGGCATCATTACTCGAGAAGATTTATTGGAAACACATAGGCCAAATTTTCATACTAAAGCAAGTGGAAGAGCCCCAGAGGGGTTGAGTTCGTAGGTGGAGAATATGTGGGAAAAAGAGGGGTTTGAAAATGGGCTGTTGAGGAGTGGGAGGCTATAGAACTGGTTGAAAAGGCATCATTGTGTCATGGTGGTATCAGTATCCTGGCAAACTAACATTCTCTAAAAGCCTGATTCCTATTTTTACTAACAAAGTTTATACTTAATTATAACTCCAATAGTAATGAGAAACTCTTATTTTACCTCAAATCCTGGATGTTTGGTCATGTATTGATTAGTTTTGCAATCATTTCAAGTCATGGCTGTGATTGCAACATTTAGGTAATATTTTCAGAAGATTTTACTGTAGATGGTTTTTCTGGCTTACAAATTATAAAATGTGGTAAATAAATAATAATTTCTGCTTTTGTGCCCTGAATAGAAAGATAAAAGTGTAAAAATGGGGATGAATGGGGAAATAGATATATTAGACTTTGTGCATTTGTGCACATAAGTACAGAATTGGTGCAATTTATGTTCCATTAGCAGCTTTTACAATATGCAGCACTTACTGTCTGTAAAGTATCTGTCCGTCTAAGATGGTGTGTTAATGTGACAGAGTTTGTAAATGTAAATACTTCTATGATTTCATGGTAATACTATTGTTAGAAGCACTTTCTTCTTTACTCCAAAGCAGTTGTAGAAGAACACAAAGTATTTTCACATTAAACACCTGGGGGAGCTTTGCTCAAAGGAACTTCAGTGAAGGGCTTTTTGATAACTGCTCACATCATTTTCTAAAGCTTTTCCAACAAATCTATTGACTGAAGCCAGAGATTTTGGTTCCAGTTGTACTTCTCTAACCTTCAGGCTACATCCACTGCAGACTCTTCTTTGTTATTGCCAGCTGGCTACAGGTCAGGGTGTGAGAAAAACTGAGACCCAGACATTGTCAAATCTGCTTTTCCCATTAAAACAAATAGTAGGCTGATTCATACCATTTTTTTCCCAAATGCAGTACCAAGAAAATCTGAAAAATAAAGTGAGTGTATTTCACAACAAATGGAGGAGAAGCTGTAGCAGGAGGGCTCCAACTAGCAGCAGTATAACACCTCCTCCACAGAAGTAGGAGTGACAGACTTCCAACCTACAAAACTAGTCTGTGCAGCTCCTGATCACTCCCATAAGAATCCTTATTAAGGTGGTGTGCTAATGAGTTGCATTCAGCTCCACCTGCCAAATGTCCAAGTGCCTGCGAAGTCGTGTTGCAATTGCCTGTCAACCATCTGACAGCACCACCTCTCAAAGTCCTCTATCTGTCTCACACTTTTAATTAAGTCCTCGCATACTTTCAAAACGTAACCTGTTACACTCTCACTGACTGCCACCAACAGTCTCTCTCAGTCAAATAAGCTTCAGATTTATTTGCCTTAGTGACAGGAGCTTGGCTCTTTTCCAGTGTGCACTGTGCTTTGATGATGTTGTCATCATTATTTGCATCGTTGAAGAACTTTTGTTTTAACACTAACCTTTGCGTAATCCACTGTGCGAACATGTGTGCCTGTGTGTGTGTGTGTGTGTGTGTGTGTGTGTGTGTGTGTGTGTGTGTGTGTGTGTGTGTGTGTGTGTGAGAATGGTATGTTCATGGATGCCATGACAGGTATACACATGCAAACACATGGTTTTGTTTTCTTTAATTAGCAGCATTCAAAAGACCTTTAACCCCTTCTGGAGGTGTAAACCACATTATTGCATTTGTTTGTTTGTGTTTTTTTTAGTATTGCAAATAGAAAGAGGAGGAAGTACCACTTGCCAGTTTTGAGGAAATTCCCATTACAGGAAGTGTACACGAAGTATGTAAGTTGAGAGAATAGTTATCTGGCAAGTTATAAAGCAGCCACGTGTGACGGCCGTAACACATCAGCACACATACACAGACAGTAACTGCAATTGCCTTCGGTCAGTGTACTTAGCATGACATTTAATAGAGATTGAGAAAGACAGGCCTGTCTGGTCTTTCTGCCTGGTAACATTGGCCTCTCATTATTTAGCAGGGGGCTAAACAGGGATCTGACCCCTGTGGCTCTTTTGAATTGAATTAGACACATGTTGGTCCCTGAAGACAAGAAAGATGCAAATTTGCTCAGGCTTCATGACCCTGGTCTGCTGTAGGCCTCACACAAGGAGAGATTAAGAAGGAAATGAAGTGGTGAACACTAAACACTGAGAAAATATAAAAAGCATGTGAGCGATGGAAAGAAGAATACAAAGCATAAAAGGTGAAATGAGTGAAACTGGTCAAATAAAAGACGACCAGTTGTGCTAGACACAGGTGGTCTGCTGAAGCGCCAGTGAAGGTGTCATAGCCGATCCCAGCATCCTAACCTCAGGCTTTTACTTTTCAGTCCTCAGCTCACCAACCTGACAGAAGCAACAAGTTCTCGATTCTACTGTCATCACACCCAGCTAGCCTGTGGGCAACAAAGACAGCTCTGCATGTTGTTTATACAGCTCAGCATTTCATATGCATCACAGTAACCTAACTCTGCAGAGTCAACACTGTCTCCTAGAAATCATGGCCGTATGCAACTAGCTGGAGACTGAAAATGCATTTTGAAGAAAACTTGTATAATGTTTGATAATATAATGAGGAGATCTAGGTAATTTATTGGATAAGTTGTAAAAACATTGAGATATAGTTGGTGAAAGGTTCACTAACTGTGTATTTTTGTACTGAAGGTTCCAGTCATTCAGTAGAAAACCAACTTGTAATGACAATAAGATAAAAAGCATTTATGTATGTTTAATGTATGTTTAATGTATGTTTAATGCATTCCTCATTCCCTGGACTGCAGTCTCCAGTGTGACAATTGTGTAACACTTCATTGAAGGTTTTGTATAGGACGTACCACAGCAGTGTGACTATATAAGCATTGTGCACTGAAGAGGTTTTTTCTGCAGAGTGTTGTTAAAGGTAATGTGTATTGTTAGCAGATGGCAATAGAAAGGAACTGATCCTTACCATAAACACTGAGACTTTGACTGATACTAGTGTTTCATTCAGGAGGGTTGGTGGGACTGGAGCCCAACCACCTCTTGGAAAAAGCAAAACCCTACACTGAAGTGGCAATTCATATTGAAGTCTGAGTTATGTTTTTCATTGTTGTAAATAGTTGGTAAAAGGCTTTTGTAAAAGATCACTACACCAAAACTATTGTGTAGGTGATGGGACACCCATAGGAGAAGTTCAAGTATATTTCAACCTGAAATGTTAAAGCTGCAATAACTAATCAATGGTGCTGCTTTCTGAGTTTGCTTTCAGGGACAAGCATTTGAAGTGCACATGGGAAGTTTATTTATATGTACCATTTTTCCTGTTCTGTACTCTTTTATATATATGTTGCAAGTCCTTATGGATTACATGTGTTGCAGAGTGCTTCTTTCTGTGGAAACCACTGTGTTTTCACAGTGAGCCACATCTGAGACGCACATGAGAAGCAATAGAGAGAAGCAAGACACAAGACCACATGTAGCCTTCAGTACAAACTCACACAAACACACAATCTGTCCAATGATTGTAAGTAAACCAGCTTTTTATCACATTACTAAGAAAGAAACTGGGTTGTATCAAACATTTTTTGATCTCAATGTATTTTTTGTAGTATTTGTAAAGCAGGCAGCTCTCTGCTGAGTCACTGAGTAGATCTTTGCTCACTCACATTTCACTTAATTTTTCACCCCATCAGAGAACATCAATGTTCATGATTTCTACAAGACTGATGACTAAACCCCAGCATGTAAGCCTTGAAATGGCATGACTTTGTCACTGTGAGATTCTCTCCTTTTTGACATTTCCTCATAGTCCATATCAAACATCAGAGAGACACAGAGAGGGAGGTAGATGAGACATGCCAGAGACTCAACTCAGAGTGACATTTCAAAGCTGGCCTGCAGTGATCTGCCAGTAGATTCATCATTGTCAACACCATGAAGTTCTCATCAAAGAAACTGAAAAAAAAAACAAAAAACAGAGGCTCACTAATCATGTCAACATGCTGCGATGCCATCATCAATGTGAAAAAAATACTTTTAGGCTGGAACATCACTCTCAGGTAATTATTATCACTCTGAGTGACCTCATGTTTTGATGCTGAAAATCTTTAGTTGTTAATTTTAATATTACTGTTTTAGTTATTAGTTATTATAGAATTTATTAAACTTATTGTTTAATCACATGACAACATCTTTTTAGTTGCTCTTTTTTTTATAGACAATGGACATTAATCAGTGTTTATGTAAATGTGCCAGTGTTAACCAAACAGCTGATTTTCCACTGCCGTCCATTGGCCAGATGTTACAGTGTCTATTAAAACATCATGTCATTTTAGCACAGGTAGTGCAGAGAATTCAAATGAGACACCAATAAGCACAGGCAGTTAAAACATGTCAACATAACATCCAATTGCATTACAGATCACGTAGGAAAAGCCACAGGGACACATACATAAAGTCATGTGAGAAATGTATTTTCTAATGGTTATTTTGAAATAACGATCCTATCCTGTACAGGTGGAAATCTGGTCCATCTGTCCTCAGCAGATGTGTTATCTCCATCAACAAGCTTGGACATTAATGCCTTTGCTTCAGTCTGCATCTGATTTACAGTTAAATGAGGATAATAAAAGTAAGTAATCACCACATTCTCACCTGCACTGTTGGTCCTCGCTGACAGCAGTGCAGCAATAGAGTTGTGTGTCTGCCTACAGGGCTGATTGTTGACCTTGTCAAAGGAAAGACTGGATGGTGTGAAACAGACGATTGGTGGTGCAGGCCTTCAGAAGTGTGAGGAGGATTTTTATTGTTTCACAGCTCGCTCTGCTGTCACTCAGCTAAATCCGTCTGTTGGTGCAAAGCTGCAGAGGTCAGAGGTCAGTTCAAGTGTCCGTTGTCGTGCTGGTTTTTGATTGTGGGTTTGATTTATCTCTAAAATAAAACAAAACACTAACAAAGACTTGTTGTTTGAGCGACTCAACATTTGAGATGGAGATGAGATTGAGATAAGAGACTCACACTGAGAGAATTTTTCATATCACCAAAAACAACCATGTTAAGTATTATGAAGTCGTAAAACATAAAGCAACCCTAACCCCACCACTTCCTGTGCCTTTAAATTAGGATTAGGACCTTCATGTGTAACAGATTAACAACTCTGAAATATGGTCATGAACAGTATACAGCTGATCTGATCTGGCTAGAAGATGTAACAGTGAAAGAAGCATAACCGGTCTGCTTACAACAAACTTTATCTTAAACCTTCAGTTAAATCTGTAAAAAGTTAAATCAAATTACATCAAGAAAAATAACATATATAACTATTAGAGCTGGGACTTGATTTAAAAATTTAATCTAATTAATTGGAGGCTTTATAATTAAATAATCTCAATTAATCACATTTTAATCACATAATATTGTAAACTCAAGCTCTTTTAATGTCTGGAAAAAGGCATTTAATTGTATTTCAATGAGACAATAGAAAAATGTCGCTGGGCAAAATTGAAGAGATGTAAAGTTAAAGTGACATTTGAAGTACTTTAAAAACAACAACAATTCAACATAAAGTGCTATTTAAACTTCTTTCTCCTTCTGGTGAAACAACCAGAAATATAAATGGCCATTTGCCATTCTTACATTGCACTTTCATCCATTTCCTCCATAGTGGTGGCCATTAGCTGTGCTCTGGCGTGTGCACCAGTGTAATTGTGTACCAAGAAATCGTACACCGACAAATGCTCTGCGTTGTTTGAAATGCAAACTGCGATTAAATGTGTTAATTTTTTTGTAATTAACCCCTAATAATTATAAAACACTCGAAGGGAAAAAAGGTAAAGTAATCTCAGTTCTGTATAAAATTTTGATGTGTAGAAAATCTTCCTCTTTTTAAATTAAAGAAAAATGGGAAAAGCAACTGAAAGAACAAATAACTGAGGAAGAGTGGCTTAATATGTGTAAAATACAGTGTACATCCACTAGCTCCAGGTCCTGGAGAGCTTTCAACTGGAAGAATATGATATTTTATAACCTCAAAGATAAAAAAAAGAAATGGTGTCTACCCAGCAACCCTGCTGGAGAGCATGTGGACATATAGATGTTGACCACACTCATATATTCTGGTCTTGCCCAAAACTAAAAGGATACTGGGACAAATTATGGAGAGGTCTACTAAAAGTAATAGGAGATACCTAAAACATGTAAGATACTCTATTTGGGGAATTTAACAACACATACAATACAAAACGAGGACGAATATCTTATTAAAATACTGCTTTCTGCAGGTAAAAAAGCAATTACAAGAAAGGTATAAAACAGACCCACCGACCAAGGAGCAGTGGATGTGCACTGTTGAGGAGATTCTTGCAATGGAGAAAATTACATACAAACTGAAACTGCAGGAGACAGAGTTTGAGGCCAGATGCGAAAAATGACTGACTACAGGAGAGAAGAATACACCACAATAGCAACTGGATAAAAAGGACAATGGTTTAAAGGTGAATGTTTAATTATGAATGATGTATCTTGACACTGTAACTGTGGAAACTTAATAAACAAAAAAAAAAGTTACGAATAAAATAATTATAAAACACTTAATGATCATAAACTCTCTTCTATTACAACAGAAAAGAATTTGGGAATTTCTTTTTGAACCGGATCCCATCCTCTGTTTTTGCCTAAAACTGAATCATTGAGATCCGTGCTGTACATTTCTCCATAATGTTGTTAATGGATGAACTGGCAGACAAATAAAAGCCAAAACACGATCTTAATAGTGGAGGAATGAATGAATAAATATCACTAACACCATCGAGTCTATTTCAAGTGCACTGCAGCAAGACTTCAGTGTTAAAGCTGTGGATAAAGGAAATCACAGAGAAGGTCATTTGTGATGCAAACACACATCTTTACTTTCTTTTTATTTACATTTTACACAATCGGCTAAAAGACCAGCAGCAGTGGTTAAAGTGCATGATAGTGTGGTGGTGTTTTTCTTTAGCTATAAATTACATTCACCTTGGGTGTCATGGAAAAGTGTCTGTGCCCTGATAAAAGAGAGATGCTATAGGCATCCAGGTTACTAACTGCTCTCAGTTTTGACATGTTTTGTGATCTGTCTCTCGCCCTCTTTTTCTCCCTGTACTAAAGAATGTGACTCCCTCTGCTCAATCCTGGGTTAGTTAATTGCTGTGAGTGAATAAGTCATAGATGGCAGCAGTAGGGCCTTGGGGCGTAGATCATTTTCATCTTTTCTCAGCCTCATTGTCCTCCTCAGGTTTTGGCTTTTCACCAGCCCAGCTCATTTTCAGTGAGAATTAACTGGCTTAGCTTCCCACTGCACTCTGTCAACAGCTGTTACACTAACCTGCCGTGTCTGTAATTAAAACAGATATAGTCAAATCAGAACTGCGATAACACTGCATGCATGAACAGGTTTCATCATCGGCGAGCGCGCTGCGTGTGGTTAAAAGTTAGCACAAACACTTCCTCAGTTTGTCTGGAGAGACTTACACAGATAAAAATCAAAAACCTTTAATCCTGCAACTTACTGTGTGCATCCTTGTTACTTTCTTTTTATCTTTCTTTGAGGAAACCTTTCACTATTCAGTCAGTTCATTCATGTAACCAAAACCACAAGTTTTCAAATCAACAAAGGTGAGACTTTTATTTTCTATGAAATTTTCTGCCTTTGAAATCATTGTATTCAGTACTTATCTGCATTGTTTTCTGACCAAAATTCAACACATCATCTATCAATATGAGTCATTGATGTGTTTATTATTTGAAGTATGTCCTTAGTAACTCGTAACTCACCCATGTGTTAAACTGTGGCACAAAAACACATCATCCTAATAATTTTTTTGCAACAGAGCTTTGGAGATGAACACTCCTTCTTCTTGTGTGTTTGCAAACACAACACCCATCTTCCAGCCTGCTCACAAATTGAAATGGTCACTGCTTACCCCTCAGTCAGTAAATCAGCGCTGTCTGTTCAGTCAGTCACGCAGACCTGCAGTGTTCTTCCTGGTTGGCCTCAGGCTCATGCTGCCAATCACTAGAGATAAGGAGGCTCAGGCTGATGGGATTCTCACAGAGATCCAACTTATGTTAAATATCTCCTGACTATACTGAACATCCTCATAGTCAACCTGTCACTCACTTTCCCTATAGCACTCCAGCCAGTCACGCAATGGCCTGGTGCACAGCTGAACCTACCATTTATTTATTTGTTAGTGGATTTATTTACTTATGTTGTTGTAGTGATTTTGCCTGTACTTACAGAAATTGCAAAATAATGCAAAAGCATAATCAAAAATACCAAAAACTTAAAAATGACTTGTGTAAAATCCCCGTGTGCACCCCCAACACTCACTGAGCCCAATAGTCTGTTATTCATACAGGTATTCAACAGGTCATTTAGTCGTAATTTAAGCAATGTTTGGAGTGGTTTGCTCTTTGTTAACCCTACACTCTTATGCCCCAGGGCTTTTTCCTCTGTGATGCCTATCATGTTGTTTATGGTAAACAAAAGCTGAAAGGGACTGTATCTGGCTGCGGTGCATTCGTTTGACAATGCTGATTACATGTGACGTAAAAAAAAAGAAGAAGAAGAAGAAGAAGAGGAAGAAAAGAGAACATGCATCTCCATGCAAGGAGAGATGTGTAATTTTCCTCTTTTGGTCTTTATTCATATTCTGCTCTCTTCTTCTCTCCATGATTAAAACAAAATGGGTGAGCCTTCTTGTTTCCTACCCCCCCTTCACTACCAGTTTTGGACAGATACAACTGCCGCAAGAGAAAACCTAAAACAGCGACAATCCAAACTGTGTATAGGACACTATTGTTTTCTTGCACAGAGTAGTCTTTCTTGCATTTTGCTTTTTTTAATTTTCAAATTATGTATTTACATTTCAAAGCGATACTTACCAGATGAGTATTTGCTCTTGAGAGGCCATGCATGAAGACAAAGAAAGTGGCTGACTTCAATTGTGTTCTGTCATTTCTTGTTTAGTTTGGTTTGCTTGTGGATGGAGGTGGGAGGAGGGGTGGAGGGGGGGGGCATAATACAAAAAGTTAATATAACTTAAAAGGCAGCTTGTCTTTTTGCTTTCCTGCATGCACGTCACCCCACATAAGTCCAAAGTGTTACAAACAGAGAGGGATGTTCATGTTTTGCAGAAAATGAATGTCATATCCACTCCCAGTGTGCAGCTGCTGACCACACAGATGAGGGGAGGGACTTGGAGGGAGTAGTTTTTTTTTCTTTTATTGTGTTTCTACTGGGCATAAATCCTCTTCTTCTATGGTCTAATGACAGAACAAGTTCTGCAGGTGAAGCCCTCAGGGAGGAAAAGAGGAGAAGGAGAACAACAGAGAACTAAATACACCAATAAAGTGTCATAAAATACATAATTTACAAACGGATTGCACCTGAATAAAACTCTTGTGTACATTTCAACAAAGGAAAGAATTTAAAAATCTTAATGAGCTGCATAAAAATGGCATTAAATATTCATTCTACAGTATCAGATACATACAGCACAGTTTACATTTGAAATACACAACTGTAAATATTATTACATTATGGGGTTTTTTTATGTTTATCTGAAGCACTGTAGACACAACATTAGCACAAAGCTTTGACAGCCGTGCTGACACATTGCAAAGGCCTGTGTGTTTTCTGCCTCTGAGCACTAATAGAAAGTCTGAGGTTTGAGGAACCATTAAGACGCCACTGAAAACAGTTTGTGTTTCCACTTTGGCCAAATTGATTTGTTCAAAAAGCCGAACACATGGTTTAGAAGACTGAGAGTAAGTTTACCTGTTCTTACTGGAATGCAGGAATGAATGCGGTCTCTACACTGCCTATTGTATTACAGACTGTTCGTCCCAACCCCCATCACACACACACACACACATAGACACACACACACTAACTCACTTCCATAGGTAACTCAAAATATCAGTGGCTCACCGGGTCCTGGGTAATTAAAGGAGATGCTGATCTCTGTGACCTGACCACACCCAACACTTAGCCTGGCGTGTTTTCTGCATATGGCCCTGCCCAACCATGTATACATGACAATAGGAAGGGTCACAAAGCCAGCAGAGAGGGCCCGTGTGTGTGTGTGTGTGTGTGTGTGTGTGCGTGTGTGTGTGTGTGTGTGTGTGTGTGTGTGTGTGTGCCCTTTAAAGAAAGAAAGATATTTTTTCACCTTCATGAATTTCTTTTTTTAATTACTTGACAAAAATGACAGATCTTCTTTGACACAGATTTCTGGTTTCTGAGGGATACATTTAATTGCGAGCTGCTTTGTTTTTGTTGGCAGTGCTCAGGACGTGGTGGAGTTTATGACAGTTTCCACCAGCAGAGGGCTCTCTGTCTCTCCAGTTTATTAACTTATGGAAGCCATAGGAGAACTTGTGATACTGGGACAAATAGGTAATGCTGAGGAAGATACTTTTTTTAATCATTATGGACTGAAGTTGAATCATGATACAAATTATAAATTAGTTTCAGCTGAATAATGTAATTAGGAAAAAAGAAAAGAGAACAATGAGAGAGTAAAATATTTCCATTGGTAGTTATAATATTTAGGCATATATAGCATTTATGTGTGTTTTTTTACATGTTCATGTATATATTTCAATAATTACATCTGTCTATATATATTTAGACAGAGGTTAGTTTACATGTGTGTGCTTTAAGACACACAACACTAAAACTGGATCTTCAGTGTGTACTATTGTTTGTGTACTTGGTTGAATTTGTGGCTGTGATCGGGTTAGTCATTATTTAAAAGCACTGTTATTTAATTGGATCTTACACATTTCTTTTGAAAACATATTCTTCTTTGTCAGAACCTTCCCTGCAGTCAGTATTAATTGGAGGGAGGGTGTATTTCCTACAAAGTCATCCAAGTCGTGTATCACATGTTACTAGAAACTGGAGTGATAATCAGGAGAACTAGAGGACGCTGACTGTAGCTTTGGAAATTGCTCTTAGCGTTTTCCAAACTACCCTGTGGGTAGTGTTAATTGATGAAACTTTCTAATGAATGGGGCAGATGTTTGCCCGAGGCTCTGTTTTAATAACAATTACCGCTGCAACAAACTGAAGCATACGGAAGTAAGTGACATGCAGACCAAGTCATCTTTGAAAAATGCCAGCAGTGTCTCTGTGTTGACATGATGTAAGGCGAGCAGGCATTACTGACGCAGTGCTGGGCTTTTTGTGCACTTCAGAGTTTCTTCTTTTTACCTTCTGTTTGTACATGTATAAATCTAACTTCTTAAGGTGTGAGAAAATCGAATATTTCTGGCTTTCTGGTTGTTATGTATCTGATTTTCCTCTGCAGCAGAGGAAGATTTGATCGCTGAGATAATTGTCACAACCAGCAACTGACATTTTAACAAATGGGAGCATATGTGTAAAGCCTGTAATTATTCAAGTATGATTAGCATCTATGGTTAAGAGTTTGTAAAAAACTTCCATGTAAATTATATTTATGAGGAACCGTTAAACAAATATGCTGCTGATATCTGCAGTGCATGTATGATGTACACACAATAAGAGATGAAAGATAACAGCAGTGGGGATTTTTCTTTTCAAGGCTGCACTTGACACAATTTACAACTTCATGACACTACACAGACTCCACTTGCACTAGTTTCCTTCTGAATAAGTGATACCGAGATCCTGTCAAAGGCACAGACAGAAATGTAGTTTTCATTCTGCTTCATTCATTCAAAATGACAAATTCACAAATTAAATAAACTAATATGTTGACCATGTGTTGCACAGAGTCAAGGAGTGCAGGCAGTTACCAGGCAGAGACTCCTGCATGCAGCCAGGCAGCCGGCATGAGTTGTCTGCCCTCTCAGGCTCTCCGCCACAGCGTTAAAGCAGTTTGTAATTCCCAGTGACAGTGCTGGTGCTCGGGGCGAGACCCGTAACCCTGAACGCAGCCCTCACAAACAGGCCCTGAGAGCGCAGAAAACCCACAAGCTGCAGTTCAGGTTGTGTCTCTCAGTTTTCCTGCCCCCTCTCCCATCGCGCTGCTGCCTTCCTGCTCTCTCTGTATTTATGTATCAGCATGTTCCACTGCTGTAAAATAACCCTCAGTTCAACCATATTTTTGTCCACCAGCCAGCCTTTTAGATCACTTCCCACTGCTTTTGTTTATCAACAACACAATGTCACACAGTTCATTTTAAAGCCCATAACTCTGGTGCTGTAACCAGGCTACACCAGCCTAACATCAGTAATTTAATATTGCCCTGAGTGAAATTTTGTACAGCTGGATATTTTCTGTTTCTGTGAAGTCCTGGACAAAATTTGAAGTATTGTTTGTTCTAAAAAATTCTTAAAATCTGTTATAGAAAAAAATGAAATTTAATTTGAATAAATCCTGAATCCTTTGGAGATGTTTCTGGAAGTTTGATTCACTTTGAAAATGAGTGTCTCAGTCTTAGCACCTGAACCTCATTTGACATCACACAGTGGGGTTATGTGATGTATGATGTACTCGGTGTCTTTTGTGAAGAAAAGGGAGGATTGTATGTCCTCTGGGCAGTCTACTTGTGAGGGACATGGATTTCTCTCCCTCTGCCTCTCTATCTCTGTCTGTGCACCACGGTTGACCCCCTGCAGACCTCAGGGCGAGTATTTGACTCTGCATCGCATGAGAACACTGCAGCTTTTCCACCCTGATTAAAGCCACTGCCAGAGTGAGTCAGAGCCAGGCATACTTTGTGTGCCTGCACCCTGCCTCTTTGCCCTGAAAACTCCTGTTCCTTCTTTCAAGAAACATCTAAAAGGGGTTAAGATATACTATCAACTGGGCTGTCCAGTCAGGTTCACTTAGCAGGAACATGAGGAACTACATTTGTAGTGTTCCACAAGAAACTCAGGAACACCTGAGGCAGCAGAGAGGAATTTTTAATGTCACAAATGAATATGCAAATACCACCGAATGTCATAACACATGCCTTAGTCACACTCTGATCCTAGAGTAGCTAGGATGCCAGGCAGCTATCGCTGCACCAGTGATGCCTGAAGAACACAAGCTCTACTATGAACAAGTGAGAGATATGAAGTTTCAGCCAGAACCAACAGGTCTGGGATTTACAAGCACAGGGTTTCTGTTTTGGAGTGAAAAATGATTTAAGAAATATTTTATCCATTCTCTCAGCAAGGACGATAAGGGCGGGAGACAGATCGACAGAAACCAGTTCTAGTATATTCTGTCCCTCCAGTATAGTATCAGACTCAGAATCAGAATCACAATCAGTCTCAGACTCAGAATCAGAATCAGAATCAGAACCAGAATCCGACTCCGACTCAGACTCAGACTCAGACTCAGTCTCAGACTCAGACTCAGAATCAGAATCAGAATCAGAATCAGAATCAGAATCAGACTCAGAATACTTTATTGATCCTCGAGGGGAAATTGTGTAGTACAAAATACTTTCAACCA
>OOFC01025479.1:15284-29579 GCA_900323345.1 Pseudochromis fuscus | reverse complement strand
GACTCACCTGCCTTGCCTCGGTTGCTTTTCCAATACAGAAAACAGTCCCTTTTCCGTGTAGCCATCAGGTGAAGGAGGAGAAAGTTGATGCAGTAATCTTCAGAATTCTACTGTGACGTCACAGAAAGCAGCTTGAAGAGTGTTTCAGGTGAGAAATGAGTTGTTTTTACTTCAAATATGTTGCTGCGCAGTAATAACGCAATGATGAAAGGGAAACATTTGTACCCACAAGCCGACAGTCTGCACGGTTATAGTCAGTATAACAAGTTTCTACTATGTGGGGAAAACGCTAAATAGATTGGTTCAATGTACAATAACAGCGCTTTACTGCAACATTAAAACTTTATTTTATAAACGTAAGCTGAAAAAAAAAAACGTGAGCTCTGACCATAGACTGTATAATCTTTATATACAGTCTATGGTTCTGACCACCTGGTCGGTCGAACAGCTGATGGAGGTTGTAGCTAGAGCCCATATCTCCGAAAAGATCGTAGCACATTTTTAACCAGGCTCTAACTTAAAAACAACTCATTTCAAAAGGCGAGAAGGTGCCAGTGGAAAAGCGTCATATGGTCCAAAAGTGGCCACGTTGTAACACAGAAAATGAACTGGAAAGTGAAAGTTGTGTCACAAAACCATGCTGATGCGTATCTTTGCACATTTTTCAGTGGTTATACAGAAATTCTGGACCTTTTCTAGTAGGTATACGATGTATACCTGCGTATCACGTAGACTACACCACTGTAAAAGACACTATGACATGACTATAAGGTTTTCTGGTTGTCTTATTAAACAAGTTTCCCATTTTTCATTCATGTTTCATTATGCTATCAGTTTGCTCATTTGTGTCTTTTTATTTTAATTTCTTGCTTTTATGTGTTTTGTGACTTTAAAGTATTTTTCTCATTTAGCTCATTTTAGACATCTAGACCAGGAACAGTCTGAAACACTGTACATTATGTGTTAATGTGTCCCACTGAGCTCAGCTGCTATTTTTCTGCACATACTTTTCCCTTCAGGCCTCTCCTTCACTGTGCAAGCAATTAGCATGTTTTGACACTAGGGGGAGATAGCCTGCCACTAATCTGTCACACTGCTGCTCAACAACAGCAAAAAAACAGAACAAGTGAGATCAAGGCCACTTGAAGTGAAGAATATAAAAAGCATATTGCCTGTAACAAAATACTTTGGGAAAGAGACTGTCACAATTTAAGAGTGTGTTTTTTTAAAGGTAATTTCACCACGTCATTACTGGAAGATGTGGATGGAAAGTTTTGATGGAAACATTCAAATAAGAGCCCAGACCTCACAAACCAACATTTGCTCAAATGATGTAGGAGGAGAGCGTCTGCTGATGGGAATTTTGCATGAAAAACAAATAGGGAGGCTTAAGCCTTTTTGAAAATTCACCGTGGCATATCTAACAAGGCAGAGGTTACGCAACACTTTTCTTAACATAAATATATTACATGTTTACCAAAGCTGAGACAACACAAGTACAGTGTGTTCCTAACAAGATCACACCAGCAAAAAATATTTTAAGGGTTATTAACACTCTCACTCATGCACAGAAACTAATTTCATGTCTTTTCTTCTATGTGGCTAAACTAGCAACATGACTGAGTCATCCCACAGCAATCTGCAGCAGTAGATATGATGACACACTGTGAATTGACATCCTGGAAATATGATGGAGGAGGAGATGTAATCTGAGACAGAGAGCAGAAAGCATTTGAGGAACTGTGTGAGAAATGTACCTACAGTCAAACTAACATTGAACAATTTTCCCACAGATACAGAACCACACGTCGCTCGAGCTACAGCAGATTAAACTGTGACGAAGTTAAGAGATTCACTATCGCCTGAGTGCAAACAGTTAGACATTAAGTTCAGTGGGGGCAGAGACATTTGTTTCCACATCACAACCCAGATCAGCAGGTAAACATTTCAATAAACCTTTGCGACCTTTTGGCTCTAAAAGTGTAAATGATTGAAGAGATGGGCCAATTAATGATTTATCGAGTTAAATATTATACTCTAATACAACATTTACATTGTTTAGGTTTTTCATTCAGAATTTTTTGCTCTAATTTGCCATTTCAAAGGAGAGATTGCAGCATCTTCAGCAGAAGTAGAGCACTTTGTACAGCCAGGATGTTTGTTCACTGACACCACAGTGTCCCAGGGCCACCGCCAACACGGCTCTAATCTAAAGACAATGAATCAATGATTTACTTTGTTGACCTGCAGGCATTTAGCTTCTGTTGTTATTATACCAATTCCACAGTCTGTCTTAAAATGACATTACAGATCACAGTCTAGTTTGACCTCTTTTGCTTTTTAGTTTACGCTGTATTCCTGTAATCATTTTTATTTCTTGTCTTATATATTTCCTCCATCGCCTTCTTTTGTTTTACTCTTTATACCAAAAGGAAAAATGCTACAGGAGTTTACAGGACTTGCTTTGACAGCCAGTTTGTCAGTTTTACCTTCTGGCAAAGTTGAGGTTCTGAGCATGAAGACACATGCCCAGGGCAGTCGCTCCAAAGATTTACTAAACCAACTAATCCAATTGAGCTCAACATTACAATTGTGCAACTTGCTTTGTGGTTTCACAACAAATCTAAAACCTCACTTTCACAACCTGGCATCAGACGGATGTTGTTGGGGAAGAACATCAGTGTGAAGACGAGAGACAATGAGCAAGAAGGAAACAGAGACACAGTTGTAGCCTCAGTGTTCACATATTTCCAGTGCTGTTGCTGCATTGTAAAAAAAAAAAAAAAATGTTCAGAAAGATGATGGGAAGAGACTTTTTCAGTGACTAACAATGAGGCATAAAACAGACTTGAGCATGTGCAGGTAAGTGGATGCATATACAATATCTAGACTCTGCACTGAGACAATAAAAAAAGGGAAAAAGAAGGTAGAGGAAAGTAGCTCTCCTATATATATTATTTATATATTTTTCAGGTTAGAGATGGAAAAGTAACAAACATGTTATACCAGCCAGCTACAGGCAATTGCGAATAATTGAACTTGTTACTACCAAACACTCCTAGAATTTTAAAATGATACTTTTCAGTCTTTTTTCAAAGCAATGGAATCAACTAATGGAAATGAGGATATGTCAAGAGTGATCCATTAGAGAGCTATATTTAATTTTACATAATAAATCAATCATTGAAATCATGCTTTGACAGGTAAATGCTGTTGTATATCTGCGTAATACATGGAGCTCTTTGACACTGAAAGCAACAGAAGTACAAAAGCCACTAAAGGGGAAGAGAGCTGAGGTGAAGACAGGAAGGAAATAATAAGAGAGTCAAGCTACAATACAGTCCCACGCTAATAACTTTCTCCTGTCTGCACTGCCTCAAGCGCTCTGTCATATTTCATCGTTTGTTCCCTGCCCTCGCTCTCTCTCTCTCTCAGTTGTTCTCAAACATACCTCAGATGGGTAACAGATAAGAAGGTGCTAGAAGAGAGGGGTGTGTTCTCATGCATGTGTGAGCTGCTTTGCATATGTTGCATATGTGCTTCTTTGCATATTCTTTTGCAGGTGCCATTTTTAAAGCCAGTTGAACCACTTGAAGGAGCTTCTTTCTTTGTACACGTGTTTCTGCTTTCGATTTCAATAGTTTACAAAGTGCAATTTACTGAGTGCTCACAGTACAAGCATGACTGTGGTGCACAAACATCAGCACCTCTGTGTCCCAAGCAAGATCCACATGACACATGTGCTCCATCCTTCCAGTAAGTCAGCCAGAAAGCCTGCCCTGGGGCCTGGTGCTCTGTTGCCCAACAGCCATAATCCCCGGGCTTATTGGCTCTCATCTCACCAAAGTCCCCCCTTTTGTCGGGAACACAACTCATCTGGCCAATGAGGCTCGCTGGTTTTGCGCATACACACCAACATACCCTTTTGTAATCCCTCTCCATTCTTTCTTTTTATCTCTTTCTCCCACTCTGGGTCTCTCCTTTTCATCAACATACACTGTACAGTGTAGACATGGGTAACCACGCGAATACCAGCATTTGTGTGCACAAACAATCGTCCTCGTGTCCCCACTCTCTCTTTCACCCACTCACCACAGTAACACACAAGCAGGGAGGAGAATATTTTCTTTTCCTTCTCCTCAGTGGCTATTTTTATCTGGAATTGTTGTAAATAATATAACAAAGAGGAGAGGTGACATGTACATCAAACACAAATAAAGTTTTAAAGAGTTTAACTCGGTTGAAATGTACACACACATGTACAACATGCTGCACCCTCCATCCGACAAAACAATTTCTTAAGTTAAAAGAATGTTGACATTTGAGACTGTACATATTAAACCTGTGATGGTACATATTATGACTGTGATTTAGCAAATTAATTTAGACAGGAGAATGTCATTTAAAATCTCACAGATTAAGTGCAACACTTAGCATAACCTCATAGTAATGTATGGGGATTGTCTTCCTCAGCTGCTCAGACTTAAAAAAAAACTTACAGGAAAATGCCTGAATGATTGGAGGGACAAGTTCTTCAGGAGATACCACAGCCTGAAACGCATCGCCTGCAGCCGTTAAGTTACAAAGTGTTTGTCTGACTCACTTAAACGGAAAAATAGCTTCCGATGTTTGTAATGCTCTTTGTGCACCTCGCCATGACGCATACATGGAGTGGCTGAGATTTTTATCTGCTGGAATGTATGATAACAATTAGTAATGGGTGCTTGTATCAAAGCACATTATTGTTAAACACCTTAATACTATGGATGGACCTCCTGACCCCGCCTCCATGAAAACTGACTGCGCCCTGTTTAATTTGGTCTGGCTGACTAACTTTAAAGCACCATACATGTGAGAACTTCATCATTTGACTTCTGCTAACACTCATTCTTCATTTGATGAAGCCATGATGATCCACCCATCCATTCATCATCTATACCCGCTTATCCAATCAGGTGACAGGGGGCTGCAGCCTATCCCAGTTGCCGAGAGGGGGGGTACACTGTGGACAGGTCGCCAGTCAGTCGCAGGAAAGATTCTCCTTTCCTCATTTGTCTTTTTCAGTCTTGTACACGTTAAAGAAAAAACAAATGGGGAAAGAAGAACCTTCTCTGCCTGTCAGACAGAAACTGGATGTCGCCAGACTGCTGTGTCATTTCTCTGTCTCTCTCCGATACTCTGGGCCCTGGTGCTATTCACTCTGCACATTCCTCCTTTCAAAGCCTTTAGGTAGTGCACATTGCATAATGAGGTGCTTTTTCAGGGGTTTTTTTTTCACAGACCAGGAACACGGACTCTGCCAGAAGAGCGTTCACACGTGTATGTGTGCACGTTAGGTTAGGTGAAAAAAATGTGAGGAGCCAGAGGGGCAGAACAAGTAATAGTTGAGCAAGGGCACAGTTGATGAACCTTCAGTGATTTCACTGCAGCTCATAATGTAGTCATAACCACAATTACATGACAACTGGAAACAGGCTAAGTAAGCAAGGTCATTATAGTGTTAAGTAAACTACGCACCTCAGGTAGGTTAACAGGTTTGTATGTATAATACAATGGAAATGCTGCTGCTATTCAGGTGAAGTAGTTGATTGCACAATTGTGTATCTTTGCAAATCTCTGTGACGAAAAAGATTTTAATATCAAAGCACTTCCTGGTTAATTAAAGTTGAATTGACAAAAGATCAAGTGGTAATGTGCTTTACAAAGGCTGGATTCACTTGATTAACATATACAGTAGATGTTTGTGTAAATCATTACTTTGGTCCAAAACATTAAAACTGGAAATATGTCCTTTCACAAAAGCACCAGGCACTGATTTGAAGAACCAAAGAGACAGTAGGTGATCAATAGGACTGAATAATTAATGCATTTTAAAATCGATTTGAAACAATTCCATCAACAAGGGCTGCAATTTAACATAATTGTTATTGTCATTATTTTATTTATCTAATTTAACTCAGTCCCAGCTTTTGTTCTAATTGTGTTATGTTTGATTGTTTGATGTTTTGTGTCAATTAAAATGTGTAAGAAAGGTTGAAAAATTAATATTTTTATAGTATCTCAAGTGGGAATGCTTCACTATATCTCTTACACTGAACAAAAGCTCGACTTAACAAAAATGTATCATCTATCAAATCAAAGCATCGGAAAAGCGATTAGCACATTTGGACAGTTTGTTACCAAAATAAACATCCTCCACAGCAGAGATTCACACAGATACACTGTAACACCAGAGCTGTTAGGAGGATATGAAACTGATAATGTTAAATGCTAATGTAACATTTAGCTCTATGTGGGGGAATTAGACCGCAGGTCACATGACTTGTCCTATCTGGGATATTACTGCTTCCTCTCTTAAGTACTTTGTTAAATGGACCAATCAAACTGCAGCAACTGACTATAGTCCGTCTGCCAAACTGTCCATAAGAGACAAGAGTGAGAAGAGAAAATATTTTCTTTGTGTCTGTTGTATTTATCTTTTCATCCTCCCATTACCTGATGTCTCTTTACTTTCTGTCACGAACACCACGTCTGCATCTTCCCCTCTCCATCTGAGCGTGAGCGTGTAATTGAGAGTTTCTGTGGAAGTCAAGCGAGAGAACAGCGGGACAACAGTGGAGGGCTGCGCCATGAATAATGTAATTACAAAGGGATGCTGGGATGACGGAGTGAGAAGAGATTTAAATGTATAAGTGTAGAGCAGTGGGATGAACAGGGGGGGTGGCTACATAAGTGTATTATGTAATAAAGAGTGTGTGTCATTCTCAGGCTGGTTGACTGACAGTTTCCCCTCCTTTTTATGTGAACTCTTTCACCTGAAGAAGTCCAAACTGGTTCACACAAACATGAAACACAACAAGAATCACATAAGCACTGTGGCGTATTATGAGAAAGAGGACTTTATCTTTTCCTGTACAACCCTTTTCTCAAAACATCTCCCTGACCTTATCCTTCTGAACGAACTTCTCCCGTAAACACGATCGATTTCTCTTTCACAGCTCACCTATGTCATGACAAAAGGCATTAATGTGTGCGTGTCAAGTGTACTGTATTTTCGCGTGAGGAGGAACATTATGTCTTGAAGCTGTCCCCCTCTCCTCCCACAAGGACGCATCAGTCAAAAAATAAACGAGTTTCATCAGTAAGTCTCACTTCCCATGGCCTTGAGGAAGCTGACTTCTGGATGTTTATCTTACATAAGAGCACGAAAGAAATCACAAAGTCTGCATGTTTGAAACACGTGCTTTTCACAGTTGAGCAGAAACACAGTAAACAGGCTGCAGCGACACAAAAATTCAAGGTTTTTAATCAAGATTTGTAGAAAACCATCACGTCAGTTCCCACCACATGTTTTCCTGGTGCCTCTCGACAGAAGTTCGACTCTGGAAAAAAAGAAAAATGTATACGCTCTCCAGTTTATCATGTCTGGCCTTTATGTTGTGATTTTTTTGCCACAGACTTCCTTGTAAAAATGCGAGGAACACTTTTGAACATTATACACATTCACAAAAAAAGTAAAAGAAAGATCCTCACCTCATTGAAGTATAAGATGGTGGAAGTGTTTGGGGGTCTTGGATCACTCATCCAGCGTTATCCCAGTGGGACCATGAATATTTTTAATGCCTTTAAAGTAACAGAATTTCAAACCTCCTAGTAGCTACTGAGAAACATTAAATTAGTAAAATGTCTAATGTGTCAAATCATACAACAAATTAGATTGGTTATATGAGTTGACCTAAATGTCTTTGATGCTTGTCATATTAGTAGGTGCAGAGAATGTGGATTTACAAGTGCAAAAACAACAAAAGATGTAAACAGTAAACAAAAAAAACAGGAACAGAAACCAGGTTAGTGTTTAGCTTAAAGGTCACAAACACACCTCAAACAGAACATTAAGAACATACGCAGTAATAACACTAATAACAAGATACAGGAGCTTACCTGTACTGTTTATAGTTTGTTAATATGTTTTTGTTTAAGTAACTAAGCTGCGTATTATTTGCAGGTGTTGGTTAAAGATTGCTGCTCTGAACTACTTTGAAAACTGTGTTCATAAAGTTAATAGGAAACTTGTATGGTTCCTTAGTAATGTACAAATAGATGGTTTAATATTAACATAGCTCTAGCTGCACTGTGAAGTTGTTGATAAAAGTACTGTGTAAACAATATTATTAATGATGACTAAAGTCCATTTACTGATTTGACTTCAGGGTTCTGATAATACAACATTTTATTTATTTTTTTAATTATATCATATATAACTAAAATTCCTTGTACATAGAAATGAATGTATGATGATATTTAATAAATGATGGTTCTCTGAAATTTGCTCCACAGCCATCCCATTAGTTTTCTTTCACTTCTGATTGGTTAAAGAGAAATAGGATAAATATTTAATCAGTTTCTAAGAAAACACGCACAGCAAACTCCACACACAATCATTCTCAAATTCAGACACTCACACAGACACAACTATAAAAAAAACATTTGACCAAATCAGACCATTCAAACATAGTTTAACCACATCATACTGTATTTGAAAGACAAATTTATATTCCAGCCTTGTCTACATCAGCTGTACCAAAGAAACTCACGTGTACAGGCTTCAGATCACTAATATACTTCACCATGGTAACGCAGCAATGAAGGGTGGTGAGCAGATTTATATGTGGGGAGAGGAGTATCGACAAGGTCACTGCAGGTTTTCCTAATCAGCTGTGCCACCGTATGTGAGCGAGTGTGTGTGCACGTTGGTGTGTGTGTGTGTTTACTGTACGTGCGCATATGCAGGTTGGTGTGACAGATTGGTTGCTTTACATGATGACAATGTAGGTGACCCATATGTCTTGTTTTGTTGTTGCTTTTTTAAATAAAGAAATTCTGAGTGCAAGGAAGATACAGTACAGAAGCTGCACTGTGTATCAGCTCAGTGACCTTGGTCATTGTGGATGGTAAAGATTTATTCCTGAAGTGACTGTGGAGGTTACATTGATGTGCATGTGTGCTGGGCTGCAAGGCACGTGATGAGAGGAGCACTGAAAAGCAAAGGAAAAATATGACGCATGTTTGCATTTAGATTTCTCCTCATTACTGCTTTTGGCTCAGGACATTATTTAATATAATGCATGTGCATGGCTCTCTGTTGGAACCATAAATATTAGAGCTAAATACCTAATTCCATAAAACCCTCTTAATTCTAACCTTGACCTTTAAAGCCCTTAGAAAGTGTGCCAGAAAGTGAGGGCTGGCCAAAATGTCTTCTCAACATGTTCTCATTCTCAAGGTCTAAAACGCAAATGCACAGACACACAGAAAGTCATACAAGCACACACACAAACTTGAATTGATCGGGTCGTCTTTGAAGGAGGAAGGTTGCATTTGCGCATACTTGTAACTATTAAAACATATATATATACTTCCAGCTTACAACAGAAGATAAAACTTTATTGATCCAACTCCAGGGAATTTTTTTTAGATCATTTTCTTTGTATCAATTAGAAGGAAAAGTGCAGCAGATAAAACGGAGCAGAGATAAATTCTCAGCCTTTCTTCTAGAGGCATTAATAATGCAGTTGCCTCAGATGGATGGACTTCTTTAAAAATAGTCCCATATCGTGGCTCAGTTTCTTGTGTACTTTTCCCAATGTCACATTCCACCACTTAAGAGCAGTATTGATATTTTGACCACGATCTTGTGTTTTGGCCCAAAACACAAGCGCTCACATTTTTGGCATCCTTTCTTTGGCAGTCCTGAAGGTCTCACTCCAGCTGTTTTCACAGTAAACAGAAAAGACAAACACTGTGAGTTTGAGGACAGGTTGCAGTTTTTGTGTTGAGGTCAGCTGAGGGGACTCTCCATTTTAGTTGGATGAAAAGGGATACATAAAGTACTATTTGTCCTGCCAGCGTACCACACTGAGGTGCTTAGAGGAAAAAAATTTTAAGAAAACCAATTTTTTTCTTCATTGGATGAGATTAAAATGGCAGATTTTAACATCTGACTTCATAACAACTAATGACCCTGTCTACTTTAATATGTGTTCCCTTTAAGAGCGAGGCCCACACCACTTAACCTCATGAACAATGGATTTATGCAAATTACATGGAACAAATAGAAAGTGATGGAGAATCCTGAATCAGACAGGTCATCTTCTGCCTCCTATGTATGTGGATTTCAGCTCGGTGGCAAGCTAAACACACTTCCTGTATATGTTGAAAACCATAGGATTACCTTTGAAACTGTTATTCAAATTAATGTACACTATAATGGATGAAATTCCTTGCTTTCATTGTCAGCTTGTAGTAATGTTATGCCCATATAAATTACTGTACATGCATATCTACTCTCTCTATTGTGTTCTACGTGCAGATTGTTACTGGTAATTCACTAATTTAAGTTCAACTTGGTATTTTCATATTCAGTGTTAAATAGAGCAACACAGATTTGTTTTGATCCAGTTTCTAAAGTAAATATTATGGTCTGCCACAGCAGCATACGCACGCTGACATTTTCTGTTGGTGCCATAATAAAACACATCCCATACACCAATGATAAACCCAACCAAATAAAAAACTGCTTCAATAACAACAACACAGGAGTTGATCTGCAAATGTGCAACAAGACAACTCTTAAGCACATTGTCTGCTGTTATGATCAGAGATGTTTTGGCTGCTTAATTTAAACAGGAAACTTATATGCTGGTGTTTGTCTGTGCAGGTAATTGCTGTAGCTGCATGATAGAGCCCTGGATACATAACGTGTACACCCTTTCTTGTAATGTACACATTAGTGAAATGCATTTTCATGCATTAGCACTGCAGTCTCCTCCCACAGCTGATTTATGCTTTGTAGCATGCTCTGTGAATATCATGAGCTCTTTTGTAACAGCACTCCTCAGCGGGGTGTATAATTCAATATCATCCGCCTGCTCAGTTAATCCCCACATTTACCCCAACACACACCCACACTGAAGTTGAGAAAGAAGTAGATTACAAGCACTTACCATGAAAGTCCATTAAACCTCTCAGAAGCAAACTGTTATTAAATCTATGGGTTAACAATACAAGTTTTGTTGGTGAGTTTGGTCTTTAAACAGAGCATTGATAGATTGGAGCATTTAAAAACAGATATTATTACAGTTGTAAACACTGTACCTCCCTTCACAAGAAATCCATTAACCTACATTTCCACTTCACTTTCATAATTTTCTTATTTCCCCTTTTCTTATTTCCACTTTCTTATTTCCCCTGCAGAGTTGAAATCCAAAGCCTCACCTAAATCTGCAGCCCATGTTAGACTTAAAGACATAAAAAGAGAAACCAGGTCAATTGCCCTCCACAGGACATTAATGCAGACCTGCTCGTTCTGTTGCTCAGCTCTGAGGCTCTCACCATTTAACTAGAAATATAACTCAGTGTATAAACATTTCTGTCAGCACAGAATCTAAAATGTGGATATTTGTTGTGGTTTCATTGATTAATTCTGACTCAAGCGCTTCAGCTCACACAGATAAGGGCGAATCTCAGGTGAAACACCACTTAAAAACAAGTTTTATTAGTGCAATTAAGTTGTAAAATGTAATTTAGTCAACAAACCTTGAGTGTTTACTGTGCTGGTAAAGTAATTGCCAAAGCATTTAATAAAGTACTCCTGCTTCTATGATATTATTGGTGTGATTTAACTGCCAGCTGGATGAATGTGGCCGGGATCGAAATGAGACCTGCTCTCGGGAAGCATGCTGGTTAAAAGTTAAACTGCTCACGGGGAATATAACTGATAACCAGCAGCCAACATGTGTGTGTAATTTTCACGTGCATGTTCTCAACACTGTTTGTGTTTGTTGCAATTTCTTGAAGTTTGACCTATGATGTTATCTGTTCACCTGTTTCAGGGTTAACTCCCTTTACTGGGTCAAACAGGGAGAAATCCGTCTGCAACATCGGCAGCTCTGCTTTAAGCCCCAGTTGTTGGGTGTTGACCTACTCACTTGAACAGTGGAAAATTCCCTTTGTACGACTCGAAGTGTGAACAGAATAATGATTAACTGTGTGTGCAGTGCGATCCAGGTTCTCTTGCTAAAAGTTAAAGCTATCACCTCTGTTATTCAAATATTTTTTCTAGTGCAGGAAGCAGCCATTTATATAGACATCTGAGGGGAATTAAAAACAGATTGGTAAACACTGATAAAAGCTGATAATGCAAATGACAGGGAAGGCCATAATTCAAAGGTATATTCCAGCAGCTGACTGATGCTGATAACGCTATCCTTTCACCGCCGCCTCAAAGACTGGCTGTCATTGCCAGTAGCGTACTAATGCGTACCATTGTACCATTCCTCAAAGGGGTTCGCCGCTAACTAGCTCATTATGAAAAGCACAGTGTGATGAGCTGGCCATTGGTACACAACTAATTAGGTATCGCTGGTAGCTTTTCTCAGCACCCCACTGTCACCATGGGTGAAATGCGTTGAGAGCGAAGCTGTGAGACATTAAAATCTCGTTAAGAAAAGCGGAGAGGAAATCAACATCACTGGGCAGCTAGTCCGCGGTATTTAAAACCACACATCCCAATGACGTTCACAGCATTTTGACGTCAATCAAAAACCCACATTAATTAGTGAGAGAACATTTTGTAGCTTTGTATTTTGATGTGTAGGTATTTGTTGTTTTTAATGATGATTAACATTACCACAGAAGACTAAAACGACTGCAACGAGATCGAGAGAGGGTGAGAGCCTACAGTATATTTTCTATTTTAAGATGCAGAGTGGAGGTGTCAGATTTGTTACCCTATTTTGATTTTTTTTATGTCTTCTGTACTCTCAGCTATTTGTCCTGGAATAAACTGTTGGAGCATGTTAGAATACAAAGGACTGTACTTCTGTTATCTGTATTTAGCTGTAAATAATCTGTCTTTCTATCTAATATGTCTAACCCTCAAATTTTTCTTGCTGTAAATGTGGGCTCTTTTTGGATGAGATGCTGTCTTTGCTCCTCCGCTAATGACTTCAGGCTTTCATGTGATGCCTCTGATACTGTTGTTTTTCTTGTTAAATTCCCTGGATCACAGCAACACTTGTCCCTGGCTCTGTGTAATATGTATGTTTGTGAGGTTTTATGTGTTTGGATGAGATAATCCTCTCTTATCAGTCATGAGTGAAAAGAGAAGAGAGCTCAGCATCAGATTAAAATACAGGCTAGTGATATGCAAAGACTAAAAAAAGACGAGGATGTTATTAATGTGTTTCAAAGAAGTGAGCATCTAACTCACTATCAGCCCTTCAGGCATCAGCCTTGTTCACAAAAAGAGAGAAAAATCAGAAGAATGAAATAAAAAAAGAGAGAAAAGAGAGGAACCAATAGGAGCATCCAGTGATTGGGATGATCTGAATCACACTGTCACATGTGAGTCTACAGATTTGCATGTTTTTAAACTGGTGTTGTCTGAGGTCACAGGAGCATTATAGGAGATTGTGTGTTGTCTCAGCCACTTACATAACATTCAATCATTTGCACATACACAAACACACACTTACGTCTGTGCACAGACATCTACCACAGCTGCATCAATCAATCAATCTTTGGACATTGGACATGTTTTTTCTCAAAAGTCGTTGAACATTTTAAGTTAAGTTTGTTGGCATTCCCAAAAGTTTGAACCATCTTGAAATGAGCAAAACAGGTAAGAATGAAGCAAGTCGCTCCTTTGAAGTGACCTTTTGTCAGTTTGTCTGTAGTTCTCCTTTACTGTGGTTTTACTTGCTGAACATTGGTAAAGTTGTCCTAACTTGGGGAATCTCTAAAAGGAAATGCATTACTTTAACTCTAACCTAAACAGAAATACAACAAATTGTCATGATTGGCATTAATATCAGATTTTACATGTAATACTGTCACTTGAGGAGGTGATTTGATCTGTCACTGTTTGAGTGCAGAGGTCAGAAGGCAAAACACAGTGCAAGGTTCAAGGACCAGGACCACTGTTTTATGTGCAACATCATGACATGTGAGTTTCTGAAGAACTGTCATGAGAAAATACCTATAAAACGTTAAAATTTAAAGCAAATTTTACATATTTAAGACACCTTATCCCGTGCATAACCCTTTAAACCAAATATATCATATTTGATACATGAGTTTTTGAGATCTGTACATCATCAGTGTGATATTTTTGAGAGTTTTTGAAAAAAAAAGAAAAAAAAAAAGTTAATAAAAAAAAAAATTTAATTCAAAATCTCTCCCTCTCTCTGGGTATCTATATATATATATATATATATATATATACTTATTTTTTAA